>JACFYI010003824.1:227253-247155 GCA_014898755.1 Handroanthus guayacan | reverse complement strand
AGAGATTAATGACAAATTTTGCGTCCTCGTTATACAGCGACCCCTACCAAGCGATGGATCCTTCCGTCGCTTGTTGGTGGCTGATCTGTCGCTGATTTTTCTAGCTACGTTTCAGTGACGGATAAGCTACGTTTTGGTCCATCCCTAATTCTGTGATTTTTTGTAGTGGGGTACTCATGAATTGTTTCTTTTGCACATTGAGATGTAAGCTTAGTATTTTACATTATTCCTACAAGAATTTGTGTTTTGGCAACATGAGTGTAGATTGGTTCCTATTCTTCTCGTAATTGTGCAAATGCATGAGACACTACTGAGAGTGTCAGGAGTAAATTGGCGAGCAAGTGCAAGTATCACAAAAAGTAGTAAAGTAGTGAATACGAGTATCATTCCAATTAGGTTTTTAATCGACAGCACACAAAACAAGAATAACTTGAATGAAAGTAAAGATTATGCTAAAATAAAACAAAAACGCAGCGGAAACATACATTCAACAACGTTAATTAATACCTAAACCTTCAAAGAATTCTCATATGAGCATAAAATTTAGATCTAAGGAGAGAAAACCAACCTTGATTCAATTGATTTCAAGCTTGACCGATTCTCCTCCAAGAAACTGATTCTTCAACCTCTCCACTTGATCGACCCTTGATCTTCACCAAGCTTTAAACATCCTTTCTAAATCTTGATCAAATCTTCAATTTCTCCTTTGAAGCCTTGATGACCGAATCCTTTTCTCCTTAGACCAAAAATTTTCTCCTATAGAATGTGAATGCCGTGAGCTATGGAACTTGGATTATCAACCTTTTATTTCCAAATTAATGTGGATTCACACATCTAATGTTGATCCACTCTTCCTCTTGAGACTGTCACTTAAGATTTTTTATTAGAGGGAAGATCTAAATATGAATCTATAGAGAGAATTGAGGAGATGAAGAGAGAATTTTGAAGGAAAATATTTTTAGCTGCAAATTTTATCTCTAATGTGTAACGGCCGAAACATGTGAAGGGGATGGGGGGTATTGAAAGTGTGATCCTTGCCAACTTGGATGATTAGTTGGCAAGGTGGTTTTTGAGAAAAGAGTCTAAACTCTTCTGTTCAAAATATCTTGGCCCATTTGGCATCCAAATTGGGTAATCTATGTGGCATTTTAATTAACAATTAATTAAAGTGTTACATGGATTCTAATTAACTTTAGTATCTATTATAATTTTTCTCTTAATGTAAATTGTCTTCTTGAATCAATTAATTCAACTATTGAAATTAATTGAATTAAATTAACTATTAATTTAATTAGAATAATTTAACTCTTCAAATTAATCTATTCAAGAGGACCAATTTTGACTTTACTGAAATATTTCGACTTTTAGTCAAAATTCTCTCTTCTTTTACCTAAATCTAATTTAGGCGATTTTTCCAATCTAGTTAGAGAATCTTCACTTTAAATCATACTATGACTCAATCGAGGAAGGTGTGTGACCCATTAGATTCTTTAATTAATTAGACATGGGCTCATAACTTTTACGATTTACAATTAATTAAATAATTTAGTTAATCACTCATAGAATTAATCTCTATTAATTCTAGAGTATCCAATCTCAATAGTCGATGTCTCACCACGAGCCTATGGAGCCCAATTTATTGGTAAATTAATTATGGTGTGAACCTCATCTACTTACTCGTGTCGTGTAAATACGGTCCCTCCGTTTTTCATATCTCAATTATGGCCTATGGTTAAGATACTTTCAGAATTCCTAATAGCCCAATAACTATGCATATATTCTTAATTATTGATTCATTTGTGTCATTGACTTTGGAAACTCTTTTCCAAATCGACACACTACCTTGTGCAAGAATTTTCTTAAATTGAATCATCATAGAAAATATAGGAGATATTATCGTTCATCAAAATAAGGAAATGGATTCTTTTTTGGAACTCACAAACTTTTATGCATAAATAGCTTACACCCAACGTA
Source organism: Handroanthus guayacan (assembly GCA_014898755.1). Lineage (NCBI taxonomy): Eukaryota > Viridiplantae > Streptophyta > Magnoliopsida > Lamiales > Bignoniaceae > Handroanthus > Handroanthus guayacan. Next base: position 245,181 of record JACFYI010003824.1, on the reverse strand, counting down.
CAGGTCATGTGATCCGCTGATAATTGATCGACACGCACATTAAAAAATGAGGACCTACCATAAGGTTACGATGGTTCCTCAAATCTTAGAACTGATTATATGCACTATCATAAAATAGAAAATAATCAATTACCAAATGCCACTACGGCTATTGTAGCACCCTAAAAATTTCCTTAATCTTAATTAAATAATTTTCTTTCCATCAAAAAAATTTATTGTCTTTCAATTTAAAAATTCCTAATTTTATCTACGATCGAATTTTCTCGGCAAAGAAATTATTCGTTTCAAAATTTTCTTTCGGTCCAAATTTATTAAAACACTTTATTAATTTAAAAAATATCTTATTTAGATCTAAAGATTTTCATAATGTTATTTTTAAATCCTTAGTTTCAAAGTTTAAAACCTAATGCTGTTTTAAAGGACTTTAATCGCTATTATTCAAAAAATTTTAAATAGTAAAAATATTATGGTTTAGCAACTGAAAATTCTCTAATTAAATATCAAATTGAGAGAATTTTCCTAATTAAGTCTTTAAATTCTTAATTTTATCAATAAACGTTTTTATAACATTTGAGAAACAACTTCAATCGGTAGATGTTTATCCATCGATTTGAGACTTCTCTCTTAATCAAAAATATTTTATCACTTTCAAGGAATGATATTTTGGTATTTTATACTCCAAATTAGTCTTCCACCAAGTTAATGGGATAGAACGAGATAAATTGAAAAATGACAAATGAATCCCATGTTCATTTCATCAAAATTTGCATTTTATTTGGTTGGAAGACATCCCCCTTTTTATTCTCACTCTCTCATATTTCTTTCTAACCTCAAAACCCTAGCCTCTCTCTCAAATCCCAACTTCTCTCTCCAATTTTCAGTTGGGCAACCATCAAATTTCAAGTATAAATCTCAACCTCTCTTATTCGTCATTAAAGCTTGCAAGAATTTGTTGTTTTCACTCACTCCCATCCCTTTCTAATCCCAAAACCCACGTCTCTCTCTCTATTTTCAGATAGGTAGCTATAAAATTTCAGGTATATATCTATATCCTATGGATTTGATTTGGATCTTTGTTCTTTTGATTGGTTTTGATTCATGAGATTGATTGAATATTGGTGATAATTGATTGATTGAGTTTGGTTGAGTTTTTTTCTTATAAGTATAAACTTAGAGATTATGAGGGATTATTGAATCATCCAACTTAGGGTTGGTAGTTAGATGATTTTGTAAACTAAGTGAAGTTTGAAAACATTGGTTTGTTCTCGGGTAGTTGTCTCTAGTGTACATGCCTCACTTTGAAAAATTCGAAAACCCCCCTTACACTGCTCCAAAAGTTAAACATAAGGTACGTTGGAAACCTCATTAAGTTTAGATGTTGATACAACCAAAAATCACCCAGAAGTAAGGAGAAAAACAATAGAAAATTTCATTTGAACATAGCTTGCTAGTCTACCGTGAACAGGGGAGATTCTCTGCAACACTTCCTACTTTCAAAAATTGAAACTCTGACTTTTCTTTATCAAACAAATCTATAAAATGAGCCGTTGAAAATCTTATCGAGTGTAGTTAGTATTAGGATCAAGAACTCAAAATCATGTAGAAAAATGATCAAAAACCCCTTTTGAACCTAACCTGCCAGATTTCCCGAAGGAGCAGAGGAGCTACTGGAGTGAGCTATAACACATTCTCCACTTTCAAAACATTGAAACCCAAACTTTCTTTCACCAAATCAGCCCCAAAAATACTTGTTAGAAATCTTATTAAGTATAGATAATGATAAACTCAAGAATCTTTGAAATCCATAAAGCATTCTTTCCAAAAAATTTATTAAAGCCGAACATGTTAAACTGACATGGGGTTATGGCAGAACCATCGAACAACTTTAAAAACTTATAACTAATAAACCGCTTGTCGGATTTTAAATATAAAATTACTATTGAAAAGTTTGTCGAGTCTAAATAGTTATAGAATCAAATTGCTAATTTTAACTCATTGGAATATATTTTTAAAATGGTTTGAAAATTTACTGCCGGAATTGAATCGTAGATTTTATAAGATATAGAAATATGGTCTAGTACTTAATTGATCTTGATGTTTATAGGCCAAATTAACTCGAAGAATTAGTCGATCTCAGTATCATCTTGGGACTTAAGAATTATAGCTATCCCTTGTGCTAATTAATATTGAAATCTTTTGTATCATAATTTCATTCCCTTGTTTTGCTTGCAATGAGTATGAGTTTGAATTCGTTGTTACTCTTTCTTGTCGGATTGTCATGAACTCCTTATCTTGTTTGATGACTATTATAGACATTCGGATATGATTGTGGTCATTTCTTTTGCTTGATATTTTGTAGTTTTCGGATATTATCGAATTCGTATTGTCATGTTGGAAAAATAAAAACATGGACTCGCTTGACTTGTTTTATAAAATATCTATACTTGATTTATTCTTAAATCTTTTCCATGGTTTTAACTCCATTTTGCCTTGTAAAAAACTACTTTTGAAATGTTTTCAAAATATCATCCATAGTTTTATTCTTTAAAAATATTTTCAAAGTATTTTTGGTTATTTTTACTCCTAGAAAATATCTTTCTAGTGTCGGTTATATTTTATTTCCCTTGAAATATTTTCAAAAAACCTTATGGATTTCACTTCTCTAAAATATTTTTAAAATATTACTAAAGAATTTTATTCCGTTAAAACGTTTTTAAAAGTATTGTTTATAGTTTTCACAACTCTAATTCATTTATTTGAAAATTTTGTTATGGGGTTCATTTTTTGAAAATGACTTCAAAAATATAATGCGATTTATTTCTAACCTTTGAAAGGCTTTGGAAATATTACTTGATATGTCTGTTGTGCATGTTTTTGAAATATTTTCAAAATACTGTTAAAATGATCACAAAATAGTATCTGATATGTCCCTAGTCTATTTGTTTGAAATGATTGAGCTCGCAGTATCATTTGATAAATAATCTTATCCGAAATTATTTCAAATTTCATATTGATTGAATCAGACCAATTGTAAATGATTGATACTCATTGTATACTATCCTATGGATGGATTTGTTTATGTCCAATATATGTTCAAAATTTATTATTGTTTAAAATCGGACAATTGATACAAATTCTGAACCTATTAATTGAATGATTGTTGAGCCTTGGGAACCACTGGTGAGAACGCGAGGGCGATCTCGGACCGTCAGCAGTCTCCTGCAGGGTTTCCCTATTGTTGAGTAATTCCAAGTAACCTGGAAGTAGATATATGAGGGATTACTCTAAGGCTCGTGATCGACCGTGCTGCGGCAACTGTGCCTTAATTGTGATTAGTGCTCCTCGAGTGGCCACTCGAGGAAATAGATTTGGAGGGATAAGAATTATATATATGTTAGAGTTATAAGGGTGACAAATCCACCAAATACTAGTTCAGCCTTACTACAAGATTGTGTGAATTATTTTACGCTCATGTTTGAGCCACTCGTTTGATTTACGCTCTCGTCGAGCTACTCGTTTACGTTTGTTTATGAAATTATCACAATCGTGTAGCAATATTCAACTTGTGTAATTGTTGAACTGCCTGAGTTCATTATTTGGTTTGTATTCGACAGTTGGATACCCTAATTTCGCTTATTGATTCATTTTTTATTTTATTGGACATTCTGGAATTTTTCACTTGAGCCTTGCTTGATACTTATTATTCTATTCCTAGCTATAATTTCTTACTAAGTCATTCGAACTAGTTTTAATATGTGTAGGTGACTGAATTTCTGAAATTTCAGCAATCTTAGAGATTTGGTCCTCTCGATTTTGGGTATGAGAACTTGTGAATTTGTAACAGTTTGTAGGATTTATACGTACTCAGGTTAGTGCTAATAAGTAGTTACCTTATTGAAAAATTTTGGGGCTTCTAATGAGTATATACTTGATTATAGACTGAATAAGACTTCCGCTGCATTGAAAGTTGAGAATAATTTTTATAAGCCCCTCTCCATCGGGTGGCGATTTCCGGTCTAGGGATGGATATTCTAGATCCGAGTCATTACAGCTATCTCATAGAATTCTCTATGTTAGGTCTCTCAGTGAACTTATTGATGAGACAATTTATGAGGATATGGAGAAGATGGCCATTTCATTCATATTACAAAATAAGATCGTTTATATAAGAGCAGTTATTACAAGCCAAATCTAATTGGCTACAGGGCACTACTCTAACAATTGATCCACTTAGCTTCCAAGTGAGATATTTCATGTGATATTTTAACTAACTCTTAATTAATATGCCACATGATCTTTTGACTTGGCATTAGTAAAATTAAATTCTCTCCCCAAATTAATACTTCTATTTGGACCAATTAAAATCAACAATTGAAATTAATTGAATTAAATTAATAATTAATTTAATTAGATTAATTTGGCTCTTCAAATAAATCTATCCAAGAAGACCAACTTTGACTTTGGTAAAAGATTATGACTTTCAGTCAAAATTTCACTTTTTTTGCCTAAAATCGATTTAGGCGACTGCTCTCTAATCAATTAGAGAACTTCCATTAAATTCATCTTGAAGATATTTTCGAGGAAAGGTGTCACCCGCTAGTTCATCAATTAATTATAAATGGGCTCGTATCTCTTTATGATTTTTGATTGATGAAACAATTTAATTAATGACTTATCAAATTAATCTCTGTTAATTCGAGTGTACCCAATTTCCGTGGTTGATGTCTAACCTCAAGCCCATGAAGTCTAATTTATTAGTGAATTAATCTGTGTAAATCTCACTTACTTATGTGTACTGTGCAAATGCGGTCTCTCTATTTTCATCTTCCGATAGAGGTTTGGGGTTAAGATATTTTCGGCGATCCTAATAGCCTAATAACTATGCATTTATTTTTAATGATCGATTCTTTTGTAAATTAGACTTTGGAAATTCTTTTCCAAATCAACACACCACCTTGCGCAAGGATTTCTTCGAATTGAATCATCATAGAAAATATAACAGATATATCTCATTCATCAAGACAAGAAAATGTATCCTTTCTTTGAACTCACAAACTTCTATGCGTAGATAGCTTGTCTCTAACGTGCACCTCATGCGATCCACTAATAAGGGATTGAGACACACATCAAAGAACAAGGACTTACCATAAGGTTACCACAGTCCCTCAAGTCTAAGGACTAATTATATGCACTATCGTAAGATAGAGAATAATCCATCAACGAATGGCACCATAGCTACCTTATAGAATTCTCTATGTTGGGCCTCTCAATAAACTTGTTCTCTAATAAGTACCCATAACATGCACTGATGTCCACTATACTCATCACCCATGAAACGGGGCAGTAATTCAACTCCTTGAATTATACATCATTAGTGCAAGTCTATTCGAATCTAAAATATTCTCGTGTCAAAGATTCTATGAAATGCCTGGGATCCTAGAGCATCCACCCCTAGGTCAGAAACATTACTCGTGGGGAAGGTCATTAAACTAAAACTTTGATAGCTCATCGATCAAACCTCAAATACTCGATACATTGACATCTTAAAAAAAATATAATTCCAAGTCTCAACAAAATGTACAACCATACTTATCACCATTACAATCATCAAAATAAAAATAAACATGGTTATCAAGTCCTCGAATTTGTCATGAAATTCTTGAAATTAATTTTCTACAAATAGTAGAATTAACGGGTAAGTCTACTGACTTAGTAAGAATTATGGCTATAACCAAAGACAAGAAATGAATCAAGAGGACAGTCAAATACTTGATCCCGAGAATATGAAAGCTCATACAAGTAATTCGATATTCATAGACAATACGATCATTCACATAAAACATTTGATATTCATAGACAATATGATCATTTTATTATAACAGTTCATAAGGCTCAAAATTTTAATAATGATTATGAATATCGAAATGTTAAGGCATAACTAGTTTTTGGTGGGTCTGTTACCCTTATCGCTCCAACATAACATTCATTTCACCTTATTTCTCCTACCCTCACCCTTGAGTGGCCACTCAAGGGGATTACATTAGGTACAATCGATTGTGTGCCTTAGAGTAGCCCTTTTGGAAACCTATCTCTAGATTTCTTCGGAACTACCTAACATTAGAGAAGCTTCAAGGTCTAGACTGATGATCCGTTACAGTCCAATCATCTCCCTTGAAGTTCTTAGGGCCCAACATTCATTCATTCAATAGGTTTAAAGGAATTGGACATGAACAAGGAAACTTTCATTGAGGCGGTATACAAGCAATTTTGAATATTGAACACAACGTTTAAATGGATCATTGGACATAAGAAAATCAATTTGATTATCAAAACATTTCAAAGATGTGAGGCAACGACTAAAATGGTGAAATAGATCTGAAATAGTCATTTTTGCTATTGGAGTGGGTGCACTCACAGATACGCCTAATGGCCCGAGGTTACTGCGCTAGACACCTAGCGTTGGTAATGGGCACGGGCTCGTCCATTATAATTTATATATATACAAAATTCCAGCAGATTTTCAAATTCATATTTTTATATTTTCAAAACATAAAATAAGTAATAAAATATTTAAACAAGTTTATGTAAAAACTCATTTTTTTTTTCCCAAATTAAGGTTTGTACATATCTTGTCCAATAACGTCATTTTCACAAGTATCAAAATCTCAAGTCAAATATTTTAGATGTCATTTTGAGTCCTTTATGTCCAATGATTCTTCATTCATGATCATTCAAGGATATGCATTCAAGGTCTTAACAAAGGGAACATCAAGTTCAAAGTCATAATATTTCAAGCAATGAAGGCAAGATCATTAGCATAAATATGGTAGGGATTCAAGGAGATTATAGCAATAACTTTTACTCTTTTTAGCCTTAAATCCCATAGAAGTTGGCTCAAAATTCCTAAATAGCTTCAAGCTAGGTCACCTAAAACACAAAGTTATTTAGGCACTTTATTTTTTATCTTAAAATCCATATAAATTCATCTTATAAATTTATTCTTAGGCTTACCCAAATGTGAACCCTGTGGAGAGTGTATTCCTCAAATCTTCCCCTTCTCTATATGCTTTTCAAATTTGAGTTTATCTTGCAAAATGTTGTGGGATATTATTATTTTTTTTTAACAGGATATATATGTGTATGTAGATGGAGAGTCTTATATATTTATGTAAGAGAATAGAAATGAAAGAGCAAGAGTGAGGAGGAATGTTTATCTTACAATTCTAGAGAATGAAGGGAAATGAGAGACAAAGACTTGTTATTTATATGTAAAATTTGAGGTTAAATTTGTAATTGAAAAGTTCAAAGACTTAGTACAGAAGTCTTGAAAGGTATATACATATCTATGTATATATTTCCCAAATGTTATTAAACTTGCCCATCAAAATAATATTTTAGGTCAAGTTTAATTGCGATAAAATTTTCTATTAATAAAACGAAATATTTTCTTGTTAGAAAATTTTCGAATGATCATGGAAGAAATCGTTAGTATGTGTGAAAAAGTTTTAAGTTTGAAAAATGAAGATTTGAAAATATAATTAAGGGAATTTTTGGGTTGTTTTATTTTATGACTTAGAGAATTTAAGATCAAGGCATTTGAGACTAATTTGATGATCACCATCATATGTATGGCCTAGTCTCATAATCTTATACGACCTAAAGAATTTTTTCCATATCGATTGCTGATGAGACAATTTAATAAGGATACAAAGAAGATGTCCATTTTATTTATATTGCAAAAATAAAATTATTTATACAAGAGCAGTATTGCAAGCCAATTCTAATTAGCTGCGGGGCACTAGTCTAACAATATCCTACCTGCCTTAAAGCTAGTTACTCATAGTCTTCAGGCCCATCTTTTCAAGATATCTCTCAAAGACCTTCTGCGTAAGCGTCTTTATTCCGTTCTACTCTAATATTGCCTCTATCAATGATCTCTCGAATCAAATGATAACGCCTTATGATATGTTTGGATTGCTAGTGAGATCTTGACTCTTTTGCTTGCGCGATGGCTCCATTGTTGTTATAGAATATGACAATCGGTTCAGCCATACTAGGGGCTACATTCAACTCTTGAATGAAATTTTTTATCCAAATGCCCTTTTTTGCAGCATTTGATGCTGCTATATATTCTGCTTCAATGGTTGAGTCGGCTGTGGTATCTTGTTTGGAACTTTACCAACTTACTGCGCCGCCATCAAGACAAAATATAAATCCAGAAATGGATTTGTTGTCGTTTACATCGGACTGGAAACTAGAATTCAAAAACCCTTCTAGTTTCAATTCTCTACTGCCATAAACAAGAAACAATTCCTTAGTTATTCTCAAGTACTTAAGAATTGTTTTCATGGCACTCTAGTGGCTTTCACTAAGGTTGGATTGAAAGCGGCTCATAAAACTTAGAGCATACGCTATATCCGGTCTTGTATATAGCATTGCATATATTATACTCCCTATAGCGGAGGCAAGTGGTATGTTTGACATCATACACCTCTCTTCTTTCGTCTTAGGGGCCATAGACTTAGAAAGATGTAATCCATGTCTCGTAAGAAGGAATCCCCTCTTGGATTCTTTCATATTAAACCTCTTTAATATTTTATCTATGTACGCGCTTTGGAAAAGCTCCAACAATCTTTTCAACCTCTCTCTATAGATCCGTATTCCCAATACAAAATATGCCTCTCCCAAATCTTTCATAAAGAATTGTGTAGACAACAATACTTTAGTATACTTTAATGCTCTCTCCTCATTTCCAATGAGTAAGATGTCATCTACATAAAATACTAAGAACTGTACTATGCTCTTATTACATTTTTATACACACTTGGCTCATACATATTTTTTATGAAGTCAAACCCTTTGACTGTCTCATCAAAATGTATGTTCTAGCATTGAGACATTTGGTTGAGTCCATAAATAGATCTTTGGAACTTGCAAACCTTGTGCTTGCTCCGACTAAATGTGAAGCCCTCTGATTGCTCTATATAAATTCTTTATCAAGGTTACCATTGAGAAAAGTGATTTTCACATCTATTTGCCATATTTCATAGTCATAATATGCGGCTATGGTAAGCATAATCCTAATGGACTTAAACATTCAACTAGCAAGAAAGTTTTCAGAAAGTCTATACCTGGTCTCTAGGTATATCCTTTAGCCACCAGCCTTGTCTTATAGGTTATAATCTCTCTATTAACTCCTAACTTACGCTTTAAGATTCATTTGCAGCCAATGGACACTATACTCTCTGGTGGATCAACTAAGTCCATAACTTATTGGAGTACATAGAGTCCATTTCAGACTGCATTGCTTGTTGCCAATATCTCGAATCCACGTCTGACATGGCTCCCTCATAGTTCTTTGGATCAGTGTTCGATTAACTGATCTCATAAAGAAATTGAAACCTTTTGGGCTCCCTTCTTATTTGGTCAAATCTTCTGAAAAGTTGTGTGCTTTGAGGTTCATTCGCTCTTATTGATTATGGGTTTTCTTCTTAATTGTAAACTTCATCACACTCCGCAATTTTGCATTTTCTATCTAATAGAAACTCTTTCTCTAAAAAGGTGGCATTTCTCAAAATAAACACCTCTTGTTTCGAAGGATCATAGAAGTAATAAATTGTAGACTCTCTGGGGTAACCCATAAATTTACATAAGGTGAATTTAGCATCCAACTTATTTCCTACTAATCTCTTAACATAAGCGGGAGACCCCCATACATTTAAATAAGAATACGAGGGTGTCTTATTGTATCGGATCTCATGCGGCGTTTTGGGCATCGACTTTGAAGGTACTATGTTAAGTAACTTCGCTACCGTTTCGATTGCATAGCCCTAAAGTGAAAGAGGAAGATTCGTGAAATTCATCATGGATCACACCATGACCCATAAGGTACGATTCCTACGCTCCACCACACCATTTAGCTGTGGTGTAGCAAGAGAAATTTACTGTGAAAGAATCTCATTTTCTTCTAGATAACCAAGAAACTTACCACCTCTTTGATCTATCAAAAAGTTTTGATACTTAGATCGAGTTGTTTCTCTTCTTCATTCTTAAACACCTTGAACACTTCAAAAGCTTCGTATTTATTCTTCATAAGAAACATCCGTCCGAAACGTGTATAATTGTCAGTAAAGTAATGAAGTAATTATAACCATTTCACACACTAACTTTTAGTGGCCCACATACATCCGTTTGAACAAGTTCTAATGGTTTAGTAGCACACTCCGGTTGTCTAACAAACAATCACTTAGTCATTTTTTCTCTTTAAATAAGACTCACAAGTCGATAACTCCTCTATGTCACTTATAGAAATCGACTCTGGGGCAACCAACTTACTTATCCTATTTTTGGAATTATGCACAAGTCTAACATGCCATAAGTATGCTTAGTTATGATTATCTAATTTTTTTTATTATTCTCTTATTGAATTTGTAATAATGTAAAGCTAGAATTTAGGAAGTAAAGTCCATTTGATAATGTATCGGCAGCAATCAAAGAACCATTTTTAGAAAGAAAATATTTTTCATTCTTGCAAGAAAATTTATAATTCTCTTTGTCCAAAATGGGGATTGAAATTATGTTCTTCACTAAGGATGGCACAAAAGGACAATTATTCAATTTAACTTCTAATTATTACAAGCTAAAGTAACTAGGCCTGAGACTTCAATGTCAACTCTTACACCGTTTTCCATCCTAAGGATTACGTCCTATTTATTTAGCTTTTTTGTCCTCTGTACCCCATGCAATGACATGCAAATATGAGAACCACATGCGGTGTCAAATACTCACGTGTCACTATTAATTGAAATATTAAATTCAACAAGAAACATATCATTTTTCAAAGAAATCAAATACTTCTTACAGTTCCTCTTTCAGCACCCAATCTCATCACAATAAAAGTATTTGTTCTCTTTAGTATTAACTTTCTTCTTAATTCCTCCCAGTGGCTTTGTTTTCCTTTAGAAGAAGAACTTTTCTTTTTTCTTTCCCGCCATGTCTTTTTAGGCCTTCAAGGTTGAAGCAATCAATACAGTCTTGTCTTTCTTTATAGTAGACTTGGCTGTGACAAGCATATTAACAAACTCGTTAACTGTCGCTTCAAGTTTACTCACGTTGAAATTCATGACGAATTGGTCGAATGAGCTTGGCAATGATTGAAGGATCAACTCTATATAAAGATCATTATTCATAATAACATCAAGTTTCCCGAGCTTCTCAATTAAAGAAATCATCTTTAAACCATGCTTGTGAACACTTGATCCTTCAACCATACGGGCTTTAAACAATTCATTGGAGATGTTATAACATTCATAACGTGTTCGTACATAGTATAACTCCTCCAAATGTATGTGAATCTTACAAGCATGCTTCATTTGCTCTTGAGACTTTTGAAACTCATTAGACATTGATGCCAACATTGGATATTAGGTTTGAAGATTATCTTCTCGCCAACAATTAACGGTTTCCCGGATGTCTTCCGTTGCATCATCGAGGATCATGTTGGGTGGACTTTGAGTTAAAACATAAGTCCTCTTCTCGGAATCAAGTATAATTTTTTAATTTCAAAGCCGATCGCTATAGTGGGGACTGGTGAGCTTGTTTGTTTCCAAAATAACGGAGAGTGAATTTTTAGCTATTTTGAATATATTTATTTCAAAAATCTACAAAAGCAAAGAAGAGAATATAAATATTTATTTGTGTAGTATTTTTAAATATGACATTGTCCTGTATCATGAATTACCTATCACTATTTTCTTCAAATTTTATGCCCTCTCAAAATTTGAGAAATCATATTTCCTAGTGAGTTTTAGGGCCCTTAGAAATTATTCATAAACTTACGAAACGTAGCCATCTATAAATAATTTCTTAGGTAGATAACTTAATTTACCAATTGTATTAACTATGGAACCCCTTAAAATTATTTTGCCTCATCTTTCTTATAGACCCACAAGATATAGCTATCTATACTAATTGACATTAAGTTTGACCCACCAATCATTTTTTACAATTAACTCAATTACAGTCATCCTACAAGCTATAGCTAATGCCACAATCGAACTAATTAAAAGAGCATCACATGCTTAAAGTAGTGATCATAACCTTCCAAATGAAGGCATCCCACGAGATGTAGCCAACGTACCCACCCGGTAGTATCTCATATCACTTACTTATTGGTGGAAGGCATGAAATATTAAATTTAATTTAATTTATCCAGTATAACTTAATATAATTTTTCTTACAAAAAATACTTAGACTTTCTAAGTGAGGGTTTTAAGAAATTGTCAAGACCTCATCAATGTTTTATTTATTCTTATTTAGGTTATCTATTCTAAACACGCATCACCATACATCACAAAGATAATATATATAAATAAGTAAATAAAACAACATAGCATGCTCCTAAGGTTGATGATCATGACCCTTTAACTAAATAATGCACTTAGCTCCATTAATATATTACTTAGCGATTTAGGTGAGTAATTAAATGAATAGATCATATCTATTACATATGCGTCACCATGTATACATGGCCTTCATGTCTTGAACTTCTTCATCTTCTTCTTTTTTATTACAAGATATACCATGTATATGTGGCCTCCAATTAAAAAAAAAAAAAAAGACCTCACTATCCTAAATCTACTCAAATTACAAGATGAAAATGAGACATGCAAGCTCTATTTAATTACAAATTCAATCATAAATAATTAACCATTAAAACCATCTCAATAAGGCTCATAATCATCCCATACATCTATTCAACATCAAACATCCATCATTTAAATGCTTAAAATTAAACAAACAACAATTACTTAAGTATTCATCTCATGAGCACAAAATTAAAGGTTAACAAGTGCATCACATGCCACTGTTTTGCCAAGTGAAATTGATTAATATAATTCATCAATTAAATGTAGAATTAAATATAGTTTTAACTCACCTAAAGGTTTCTAAAACCCACTAACACCTTGGAAATGATTTAAAACACTATAGGAGACCATATTTTATAAAAAATTGGATTAAAACATCATAAGCATTTTTCATGGCAGATTAAAAAACATGCTTTGGGTCTGATTGGCTGCTCTATTAAAAAAATTCTAATTAATTCTCCTTGATTCCAAAATCAACCATGTTTAAACTATAAGTTCCCAACACATAATAGATAATTAAAAAAATCAAGGAGCATAAAAACAACACCAAATTGAGCATGCAAAGACCTCATAACCGAGAGGTCAATGCGTGCCGATTTCCATAAAACAGAACACTTTTCAATCTTAATTTTTCATGCTCCAATTTGTGTAACTTTTAATCCAAACCATATTAGATCCAATCTAATACATATATATTGATCTCCTATGAGTTTTAAAACAAATTTAAAACAATTGATCACAATCAATAACATTAATTTCATATCTAACATTATAATTATAGCAACAATTTCACATTCAATCTCATTGAATCAAAAACATGCTAAATCAACATATAACATTAATTATCACATAATTCACATATATCCAAGTCACAAGCACCATTTGGTGATCTCTATTTTATCAAATTGAATCAAAACCACTAAATCTAACATCAATGCATTACATAAATCAATGTTTTAACGAAATCTAAATTATGCTCATATGTTTGGCTTGGATACCACTAGAAGGATAAGCTAGGCATAATTCAAAACAAATTGCAATGAAATAAATCATAAATATCATTCATCAACCATGAATATAAAAACTAAACCTCCAAGGATTACCATATGAACATAGATCTAGATTTAAAGGTGAAAAGATTGCCTCAATCTAATGGAGGATTCAATTTGGCCTTGTGCTTCCAAAGTGGACCAAAACTTGATGCTAAGCTTTGATCAACTCCTTGATCTACTTGATCCTTGAATGACCCAATCCGATGCTTGAATAAATTCTCCAAAACTTCAATCAAAAAAAGTTGGATCCTCCACCAATTTCTTGTTTCGGCCAAAAAATTCTTCAAAGTCACCAAGGATTGTGAGCTCTGCGGATCTTAAATCAACTTTTGATTCTTTAACTTGAATGCAGATTCATACCTTGATTTAGATCCACATTTCCTCTTTATCTTTCCTCTCAAGTTTTTGGTTAGACCAAAACCTAAGCTCAATCTCTAATGAAGAATGGATGAAGGGGTAGTTATTTGGAGAGAGAGGGAAAATTTTGAATCAAAAAATTGGCTGAAAAAGGAAGGGTGTTCGGCCAAGTCTATATTGTGTAATGAGGGGGACCAATTTGTATCCTACTTAAAAGTTTAGGTAGTAGGGATGTTGGAGGGAGGAACTTAGATTGTTCTTTTCAAATTCCATTAGTCCACTTGGCATCCAAGGAAGATATTCCATGTGGTATTTTAATTAACTTTTAATTAATATGGCACATGGTCTTCCAACTTAGTATTAGCAAAATTAAATTATCTCTCCAAATTAATAGTTCTACTTGAACTAATTAAAATCAATAATTGAAATTAAGTGAATTAAATTAACAATTAATTTAATTAAATTAATTTGACTTTTCAAATAAATCTATTCAAGAAGACCTACTTTGACTTTAGTCAGAACTTTAGTCCTAAAACTGATTTAGGCGATTTATCTCTAATCCAATTAGAGAGCTTCCATTAAATTCATCCCGAAAATATTTTCGAGGGAGAGTGTGACCCTTTAGGTTCATCAACTGATTAGACATGAGCTTGTAACTCTTTACGATTTTTTATTAATTAAACAATTTAATTAACGGCTCATTGAATTAGTCTCTATTAATTCAAGAGTATCCAATCTCCATGTTTGATGTCTAACCTCACGTCATGGAGCCCAATTTATTGAAGAATTAATTTTTGTGAAACTTAGTTACTTATGTGTACCGTGTAAATGCAGTCCCTCCATTTTCCATTTCCCAATTGAGGGCTACAGTTAAGATATTTTTGGCCACTCTAATAGCCCAATAACTATGCACTTATTCTTAGTAATCAATTCTTTTGTGAGTTTGGTTTTGGAAATTCTTTTCCAAATCGACACACCACCTTGCGCAAAGATTTCCTCGAATCGAATCATTATAGAAAATATAGGAGATATATTTCGTTCATCAAGATGAGGAAATAAATTCTTTCTTGAAACTCACAAACCTCTATGCGTAGATAGCTTATCCCCAACGTGACCTCATGTGAGCTGCTAATAAGTGATCGAGGCACACATAAAAAAACAAGGACCTACCATAAGATTACCATAGTCCCGTAAGCCTAATGACTAATTATATGTACTATTGTAATATAGAGAATAATTCATCACCAAATACCACTATGGCTATGTTATGGAATTCTCTATATCGGGTCTCTCAGTAAACTTGTTTTCTAACATGTATCCACTAACACGCACCTGTGTCCTCTACACTTATCACCCATGAAATGGGGCAATAATTCAACTCCTTGACTTATGCATCGTTAGTGCAAGACTATCTGAATTTAAGACGTCTTGATGTCAAATATTCTATGATTTGGAGAATTTAAGATCAAGACATCTAGAGACTAATTTCATGATCATCATCATATGTGTGACCTAGCCTCATAACCTTATACGACTTAAAAGATTTCTTCTATATCAATTGTGGATAAGACAATTTATTAGGATATAAAGAAGATGACCATTTTATTTATATTACAACAATAAGATCGTTTATACATGAACAATATTACAAGCTAATTCTAATTGGCTACTAGACACTACTTTAACAGGATATGGATGGTAGTGAACGATGGATGGAGGCACATGGTAATGAAAGAGAGCTAGAAAGATAAATGAGTGGATATAGTAGAGATTGGGAGAAAAAGGAAAGAGAAATACCAGATCGTCGTAGAAAATGGTCAACAAAATCTCCGAAAGATGATCAACAGATTATGTAAAAGTATAATCACTTTTTTTTGCTGAAAGTTAAAAAAAATCAAACTATAATCAAAAGTACTTGGTATTTGAAAACTATCAAATAATTCACTGTAAGTCAATAAAAAGTTTTATTGTTTGGAATTATAATCACTTATTTTTATTAAGAATAACTTGCATCACCTCATAAACAGCCACACACTTGCTTATAAGATTATAGATTATTGCTAATTAATTTTAGAGAACTTATAGTAGAAGCAATGTTTTCAAATATTTAAAAATAAATTTGAGCAGCTCATAATCATATCAACGCTTTTTATAATTAGTTGTAAACACCACAAAAAAAAGCTCCTCTCATAGGAAAACGAAGAGACAACAGTCGACAGTAAGGACAGTGCTCTTTTTTGGGTCCATATGCTTTAACAATGCAATGAAAATAAGGCTGGGTATTTGTTGACAAATTATATAGATTTATTAAATCATGAGTACAAAAGAGCAAAAAATAAATAAAAATAAAAAATGAAAAAATGGGAGGGACAAAAGCAGACAGAGGAAAACTCAAAAAAGACATGATAAAGGATTAATATAATAAATAAAAGCCCAACAGAGCTTTCTCAAACCCTCACCATCTGCCTTCCCACTCCACCCCCGTTCCATCCATCTCTGGCCTGGTGTGCTCTCCTTCGTCTGTATCCCTATTGACTTCCTATCTGTATCTTCTGTGTTTTATGGAGTCTTGCTTATATAAAAGCTATTTTATTGATCAATTTTCTTGATACATTCTTGTATTCTAACAAATCCATTCTTGCAAGCCCCACCTAAAAATGCTAGTGCACCTAAGGGCTCGATTATTGAACCCCAGTTTCTCCTCTCTTCTATACTTTCCATGTCCACTCCCTCAAGCTACCCCTCCTTGTTCGCTCTCATTTCGCGCCTCCACTTCTCGAAAGCCTAATTCCTACCGCACCTCCGCCGCCAAGTCTGGAAGACCGGCGGCGCTATCTGAAGCCGCCCGTTTCGTGCGAACCGTGCTGTTTGTACCACCCGGAGTCGACCCCGATGAAGTCACCGAAGACATGGTCCTGCCGGGCTCGAATATCGTGCTAGGGCCCTATGCCGGTGATGCGAAAATCAAAGAGGTGGATTTCGTGAAAAGCAGTAACCGGCCCAAGGACTGTCCCAAAGATGATCGGCCTGAGTTTGCCATGTTGGGCCGGTCCAATGTTGGCAAGTCTTCTCTTATTAACTTTCTGGTTCGGAAAAAAGATGTTGCTCTCACTTCTAAAAAGCCAGGTCTCACTTTTATATCTGTGCTTGTCTTTGGAATTACGTTGTGGGTTTAGAGTTTTTAGCATTCTGGTTGAGATAGACATTTGATCTATTTAATTGGATATATTGCAGGGAAGACCCAGTTGATTAATCATTTCTTGGTTAATAAAAGTTGGTACATTGTGGATTTGCCCGGTTATGGGTAAGCTGCTAGTTTCTTTATGCTTACCTGTAAAGTGAGTTTATGTTTTGTATTCCTTTTATTCTTATATATTGTAGGCTGGCTGGGGACTTTATTGTCCCAACCCATCAGTGTTCGACTGACTTCTGGTTTTTGTAGCAGTTGAAAGCTTCTCTGGTTTGTTCTATGTGTGTGTTAGTTGTTATATTGATGTGGTGTTAAATCGGAGGTGCTTATGAATTATTACTTGACTTGAAATTTTAAATGGTATATTGCATAATTGAAAATTGTTAAGAGTTAGATTAGGTGCCCTGCAATTCCCTTTTGAGAAGGAATTCTGGAGAAATTGATCCGAATTTTTAATTTGCATCTGTTTTAATTCAATTTACATGCTAGCATATGCATGTGAAAAGAGATAAGCAAGTTTGACATTCTCAATGTTCTCCTGCCAAATAGAAAAATAGTAAATTCATTTGTTCGTGATTTCAGCATCAATAAATGAATAGCTAATATTGAGAAGCAAATTAGTTTCAGTGAAAGGAATGCGAACCATTGTTTTGGGGCTTTGTTGGTTTTTTATTTATTTATT
>JACFYI010003824.1:192292-203382 GCA_014898755.1 Handroanthus guayacan | reverse complement strand
ATTTGATTTCAAGATCAAATGTCGTTTTAAAACCAAAACCCATTTTGTGCACCCGAAAATATTTCAAACTAATACATTTCAATTTCACGCCACGTTTCGACACAAAAACGAGCCCAATTTAAGCCCAATGTCTAGCCACTTTTATTGACTAATTAAACAGCAATTGAAATCCAAAAAAATAAGAGAAAAAGGGAAAAAGAAAACTGATCTGAAAGGGCAGCCATCCAGCTGCATTCTCAGCAGCAAATGGGATGTGATTTCCATCGAACATCCATCCTATATTGTCACATTTGCTATCCTAATCTATCCCTAAACTATTGATATTTATTTTGAGGGACTTGGACTTATAGATTCTCTCATTTTGGTCCCAAAATCTTTTTATAAATAAGCCACATTGGTTCATAACATTTCTATAGAAAAACTCTTCAAACTCACAGACATATTCTCACACTTTTGCATTCTTAAAACTATCTATTGCACTCTCACTTCTCAAAATCGATTTCAGCACTTAAGGGGGGAATTCTAGGTGTGTGGCTCTCACTCCAACACTTCGTAAGTAAACTCATAAGATAAGATTGAAGAATGGTTTGTGATATGATATATAGAACTTGACATGAATGAAATATGGTTATAGGTGTGGATTATAAGCTTGGATCACTTCTTTATCAAGTTCTTAGACTACAAGAGGTAAGACTTATGGCTTCCCCTCTCCATGAGCATGTATTTCAGCTTTTCTCTCCGTTGATCGAGCATGCTTTGAGTACTTGATGCTAGTGACATGTTGAGCATGAGAATCTATATTGTTGTCTTGTTTTACTTGCAAAATCTATGCTCAACTTTTGAATATGTTAATCCCATGCTTGATGAATCATCCTAAACTCTTGTACCCATGCTTGGGATTGAATATTGAATGATAGACCATGGACTAAGAGGAGAAACAAACTAAGAACGATTGAAAAACGGGTGATTTAGACAAAATCGTATGTTTTGACGTTGAAACAATCTCTCAAAAAATTTCAAAACCAAAACCCGAAACGATATTTTATAAATATTTTTACGTATTTAAGAACCTCAAAAATATATTTTTGGATCAACAATTCAAAGAAAATCAAAAAACAAAAAATTAGATTTCAACGGAAGAGTAAGCGCTCAAGTGCGCATATGGGTGCCCAAGCGCAGAAATTACTGTTCATGGGCGCCCAAGCACCCAGCCACTATCCAAAAATTGAGTTTTGAGTGCTCGGGTGCCCGTTTCCGTGCCCAAGTGCCTAGTCTCGGACCAAACTTGTTTTCTTGAGTTTTAAAATCCTATTTCTTGATGTCTTGAGTCCATATCCAATCATTTTAACATAATACAAAATTTTAAAAATGTAATCCCACCAGTCCATAATCTAATTTCTGAAACGATTGATTGATTGATTGAATACGTCTTGGCCTATTGAACTGCTATTGATATTGATGGCCTTAGAGCGTTATGCCTTGCCGGCTTTTTGATTGAATGATTGATTGATTGTTCGTTTCGTTCTAAAGCCATATGATTGATTGATTGTGGGCCCGTGTGGGGTTTCTTGGAGACTGAACTGGGGCAGTATCAGACTGTTGACTAGGACCCTTAAGCCCCTAATTGTTGGGTAGTTCAAACAGGTTCTGGAGATAGAATTCCGAAGCACTATCCTAAGCACGTACATCGGCTGTGCTTCTTGATTAAATGATGCTCCTTCGAAGAGTTGTAGGGATAAGGCGAAATGTATATAATGAAGATATAAGGGTGATAGACCTACTAAAAGATTGATTCAGCCTATGGACTTGAATGTTATAAATATATGTATATATCGATTGTCTTGAACGTTTCGATTGCTAATCGTATCACATTTTTGTATTGTTATTGACATGCTCATGTTCTTTGAAACTCTTATCGTCGTTTGCATGCTATAAGTTTTACTGGGTCAGTGGACTCATGACCCTATTTAACATGTAGGTTCTTGAACCGTAAACGATTGAATGATTGATTAGAGCTCGATAGATTGTATAGCTTGGTTGGGATTGTAAACCCTATTGTATTTTGGCTTAGTCTATTGCTTTTGGACTAGTTTTGTATTTTGGATCGAAATCAGGTTTTGGAGTTATGAATGTATAAAACATGTATTGTATTGCTATGTTAGAGGCTCTATGTAAGTTTGGATAGTTTGATATATAGCTATACATTTTGGGAATTAGTTTGGATCGTTTGTCGGGTTTTATGAAATTTTACTTGAATGATATTGATGCATTAAGTTTGTGATGATTTTGGAATGATTATCCATCTGCGAGTAGCACTTCAGATCTCAGGACGAAATGCTCCTAAAATCCGGGGCGTTACAGCTTTTGCCCTTGCCGGCAAAGAGAGCCTGCAATCTATTGACTTGGTGGATCCTGGTGCTATTCATTTATTTATATCAATTGCGTGCGTATCTAAAACGGGATTGATGTATAAAATCTTGTTACTCTTTAACAAGTTTATTCACTTATGGGGGTATGTATCTCAACTCACATTAGATACAAAAAATGTCCTATAATCATATAACATAAGGAGTATCTTGCTAACCTTATAGAATTACC
This sequence comes from Handroanthus guayacan, assembly GCA_014898755.1. Lineage (NCBI taxonomy): Eukaryota > Viridiplantae > Streptophyta > Magnoliopsida > Lamiales > Bignoniaceae > Handroanthus > Handroanthus guayacan. The sequence continues at coordinate 200,784 of JACFYI010003824.1, read as the reverse complement.
AATCCAAGAATATGACCTTATCCTAGGTATGGACTGATTAGATCAGCACCAAGCAGTACTAGACTGCTTTACTAAAATTATTAAATTGGGTGATTCAGTAGAAACCAAAGAAGAAAAAGGCCTGAGATGTATTGAATCAGCTATCATATCATCATCAAGAACCAGGAGAATTTTGAGAAAAGGAGGACACGGATTCTTGGCTTATCCAATAAATAAGCCTCAAGATAAAATTAATAGCTAATATGACTCTTCAAATTAATCTAACTAATTGCGTAATTTAGACTTTATTCAAATCCCTTGACTTTTGTCAAAATTATCTCTTCCACTTAATCTCTATTATGTGTTTCATCTAAATCATTTAGATGGAGAAGCAACAAGAACCCACCACAATGTTACTATGAATTTTCAAGTCAAAGGACTAGTTATATGTACTAGCATAAGTAAGAGAACATCTCATTACCGAATGCCACTACAACTGCCTTATGAGTTTCTCTTGACCAATCATTCAGTGAACTTGTTCCCCAACACCCAGTAATGCGCACTGATGTCAAGCTCATCGTTTGCTCATAAAAACTGAGCAATTATCCAACTCTTTGGATATACGTATCATTAGTGTGAGTTTATCCAAATCCAAGATGTCCTTGTGTTAAAGATCTTATGACTTGAAATATGATTACCATCTGATGCATGACCAAGTCCCATAGCCATGTTTGATCTAAAGGACTTCAATCATATCAATTGTTAAGAAAAGTCACAATATTATGAATATGTGATGAAGCCAGGCCATTTTGCATATTTAACAAAATATGATTGTTTTGATACAAAAATAGTTTTACAAGCTAAAATCAATTGACTACGGGCTACTACTCTAACAATCTTCCATTTGCCCTAAAGCCAATTCCCCATAGTTTTTAGGCCCATCTTCTCAATATGTCTCTCAAAGACTTTTTGCGTTAGGAGTTTAGTCCATAGATCTTCCATGTTCTCTTTCGAAGCAACACGTTCTGCCCTGATGTCACTCTATTATTGATCTCTTGGATCAAATTACAACGTCACACTATGTGCTTGAATTGCTGATAAGATCTTAGTTCTTTCACCTGAGCGATGGCTCTGTTATTGTCACATAAGACAACAACTAAGTTGGCAATTCTGAGAAACCACATCCAACTCTTGGATGAAGTTTTAATCCAAACACCCTCATTCGTAGCATCTGATGCGGCAATGTACTCTGCCTTAGTGGTTGAGTTGGTAATGGTATCTTGCTTGGAAATTTTCGACTCTTTGCACCGCCATTGAGGCAAAACACAAACCCAAACATGGATTTATAGTCATCTATGTCGGACTGAAAACTAGAATTCGAAAACCCTTCAGGTTTCAATTCTCGACTACCGTTAACTAAAAACAATTCCTTAGTTCTTTTTAAGTACTTTAGAATTATCCTGATGGCACTTCAGTGACTTTCATTGGGGTTGAATTGGCAGCAGCTCGTAATATTTAGAGCATGTGCTACGCCCAGTCGCATACATAGCATAGCATACATTATGCTCCCTATAGCTGAAGCATAAGGTACTCGAGACATCTTACTTCTTTCTTCTTCCGTCTTAGGGGCCATAGACTTAAAGAGATGTAAATTATGCCTCTTAGAGAGGTATCATACCTTGGGTTCCTCCATACTAAATTTCTTTAGTATCTTGTCTATCTATGATGCTTGGGAGAGGCTCGACATCCTATTTAATCTATCTCTATATATCCATATTCCCAATACAAAATATGCTTCTTTAAAATCTTTTATGGAGAATTGTATAGATGACCATGCTTTTGTACACTCTAACATATTTTTCTCATTCCTAATGAGAAGTATGTCATTGATATAAAGTATTAAGAATTGCACCGAACTAACATTTATTTGCATATGTACACATGGCTCATACACATTTTTGATGATGCCAAACTTTTTTACTGTCTCATCAAAACATGTGTTCCAACTTCGGGGCACTTGTTTTAGTCTATAAATGGATCCCTGGAGTGTGCAAATTTTTTGCTCATTCCCACTGGACGTGAAGCTTTCTAGTTGCTCCATATAGATGTCTTTGTCAATGTTTTCATTGAGAAAGACAATCTATTTGCTATATTTCATAGTCATAATATGCGTCTATGGCAATCATAATCCCAATGGACTTAGGCAGAGCAATTGGCGAGAATGTTTCTTCAAAGTCTATACTCAGTCTTTGGGTATAACCTTTTGCGACCAGTCTAGCCTTATAGGTCACTACCTCTCCATTAACTCCTAGTTTACACTTGAAAATCCATTTGCAAGCAACAAGTACAATACCCTCCGGTGGATCAACTAAGTCAATACCTTATTGGAGTACATGGAGTCCATTTCGGATTGAATTACTTCTTGCTAATGTCCGAATCCACATCCAACAAATCTTCCTTGCAGGTCTTTGGATCATTATCTATTTGAACGATCTCATGAAGGAATTCGAACCTTTTTGGGTTGCTCTTGATTCAGTCCAACCTTCTAAGAAGTTGTGTAATTTGTTGGTGTATTTTGCTTATTTTGTTTCCACTGCTTGTGGGATAGTTTGCTCGTCACAAACTTCATGAAGTTTGACAACAACGTCATTTCTATCTAATAAAAATTCACTTTCCAAGAAGGTATCATTCCTCGAAACAAACACATTTTTTTCCACGAGATCATAGAAGTAATAACCAATAGATTCTTTAGAGTATCCCACAAACTTGCACAAGGGGGATCTACTATCCAGCTCATCTCAATTTAATCGCTTGACACATGCAAGAGAACCCTGTACCTTTAGCTAGGAATTTGAAGGTGCTTTGCCATACCATGTCTCATGTGCCATTTTTTGCACCAACTTTGAAAGTATTATGTTTGGTAACTTTGTTATTGTTTTGATGGCGTAGCCCTAAAAAGAAACTGGTAAACCAAAAAAAATTATCATAAAACGTACCATGTCTAACAAAGTAAGATTTCTATGTTTGGCTATTCCATTAAGTTGAGGTGTGCCAGGAGATGTCTACTGTGAAATAATCTTATTGTCTAAGATAATCTAAGAATTCGGTACTCAAGTATTTACCTCCTCGACCGAATAAAAAAGTTCTAATACTTAGTTTGAGTTGCTTTACAAGTTCATTCCTATAGTCTTTAAACCTTTCAAAGGCTTTAGACTTGTGCTTCATTAAGGTATTGATGTTCGTATCGTGTAAGATCATCGGCAAAGGTTATGAAGTAAAATGCCTCCTTTTGCACCAACTCTTAGTGATCCACAAAGTCTATATGGATCAAAGCCAAAGGGCCAGCGAATCGCTCCGAATGTCTACCAAATAGAGCCTTAGTTATTTTTTCCTTTAAACAAGACTCACAAGTTGGTAATGCATCTAAGTCATTAACATTTAGTGAACTAGAGGCAACTAGTTAACTTATCTTATTTTTAGAAATATGACCAAGTCTTGCATGCTAAAGGTAGGCATCATTGTGATTATCTTATTTTCTTTTATTATGTTGAAATTGCATTATAGATGGACATTTATCTAAGTAGTATAACCTATTAAATAAAGTATTTTATGCAATCAAAGAATGATTCTAATATGCACTAAGTTTTTCATTTTTAATTGAAAAGTCATACCCTTCAGCATCCAAAACGGAAACAGAAAGGATATTTTTTATTGAACTTGGTACATAGTAATCAGGGTTCAATATAATAGAATATGAATGAAATCCAATTTTACTTCTCTTATACTATAGACAGCAACTTTTGTCCCATTGCCTAGGCAGAGAATTATTTCTCCATCTTCAAGTTTCCTTCTTCTTTTTATTCCCTGCAAAGGTGTCAATCACACGCGGTATCAATTACCTATGAGAAAGAATCCATAAATAAGAAACTTCCAACAAATAATATACCTTTTTTGAACTTGCAAGGTAGGCCTTGCAATTTCATTTCCAATGGCCAAACTCACCACAATAGAAGTATTTACAATTAGGATCAGCATTTAGCTTTTTCTTAATTCCACCTTGTTGTTTCATTGGTTGCTTCTCTTTTGAAGAAAAACTCTTCTTCTTCGACCCCTTCTTAGCACTCTTTCGGGTCTTAGAGGTGGAAGCAATTATGAGAGGCTTGTCCTTTTTCATGGTGAACTCCTCCTTGACCAAAATATTTTATCAATTCATTAATCGTTACTTCAATTTTAGACATCTTGAAGTTCATAAAGAATTGATCAAAGGAGCTAGAGAGAGATTAGAAGATCAAATCCACATAGAGGACATTGTTCATAACCACGTTCATATTGGAAAGTTTTTTAATTAAGCCAATCATTTTGAGCCTGTGCTCATGAATACTTGATCCCTTAACTATTTTTGCCCTAAAGAATTCTTTGGAAGCCTCATAGTGCCCATACTTCATTTGCACACCATACAACTCTTGTAGTCACATATAAATGTCTGAGGCATGATTCATAAGCTCATGTTGCTACCGAAGCTTGTTGGTCATAGATGTCATCATGAGATGCTAAACTTAAAGATCATCTTCATCTTATTTCGCAATCGTATTGTGTATCCTTGATTATCATTTGGAGTGGAGTAGTATGGTGGACTACAAAGCAAGAAATAAAAAAATTGCACTGAATAGGATACGTTCACACTCAAAATCGTGCACGGTGGACTAGGCACAGCCGTACTCAATCTTGTGCATGGTCAAGTCTAGCACATTAGATTGGGTGCAACTACGGACAATCTTGCGCGTAGTTGAGGCCGCACCCAAATCCAATTTCGCACATTTTCTTTGTACCTCATTTTCTCATCCTTTTTGTGGCATTTTTAATGTGATTTCCAGATTTTCAAATCAACAACTCATTAATGATCATCTGCAAAGAATCAATCTCCAAAAATAAAATCATCTAAGAATTCAATTGATCAATCTAATTCTTTACGAACGGATAAAGAAAGCTAAATGCAAAATTAAGCCAACAATGTGGATCCAATCCAACAATCAAGCCAATCATAAACACTTGATGACCTACAATTCGTCATCAAATAGAGTTAAGATTACCAAATTTCTCATTAATCCATTGCATGAATCAAAGAAGGCATAATTCAAAAGATATATAAATCGTGGCTCGAATACCACTTGAAAGTGGAAGGAAATACAAATAGATTTTAAAAATTAATAACACAGTAGAATTTAGACTTAATCAACATAGAATAACATATATCTCCTAGGATCAATTTATGCAACCAAATGAATTACAGATAGAAGAAGGCTACATTAGTGCAAAATCCTAATTCCACAAAGATGATCCTTGATCTTCGTCTTCCAAGCCTAGATCTCCAAGCTCCAAGCAATCTAGGATGATCCAAATCGTTCAAAGGATTCTTCCCTTCTCTTAGCTGAATTCTTAAAACAAAATAGCCCCAAAATTTGATCCAAATTCAAGGATCACACCAAGGAATCCTCCAAATATAGGATCTCTAATGCCTAGTCCACGCTTCTTGATCTCTGGAGAACACTTGAAGAAGATGAATACTAGAATTCAATCTTCCCCCATGGAGATTTTGAGAGAAAAGAAAGGAAATATTTTGAGAGAGTTTTTAGAGAAAAAAATTCAAACTATGGAGTGGGTTAATAAGTGTGAGATGGCCGGCCACTATGGCCTTTTTTATAACTCACTTGGATTGCCAAGTGCATTAGACATTTTGAAACTTTTCTAGAAGGATGGCCATACCATCCATGCTTTAAATTCTCTTAAAATCTCATTGGTTCACTTCGAGTCCAAGTAGGAGATGAGTTGGCATTTTAATTTAATTAACTTTTTAATTAAATTGCCAATTCAAATTCATCTGGATTCCTTTTGAATTTTCCTCCAAAATTTTAACTAACAAGTAGGCCTAATCACAATTTGACACCTCAAATTAATTGGATAATTTATTATTAAATTAAGAGACTAATTTAACTCCTCAAATTAATCTAGCCAATTGCTTAATTTAGACTTTAGTCAAACCTTTTTACTTTAGTCAAAATTATCTCTTCCACTTAAACTCTATTAAGCGTTTCATCTAAATCGTTTAGATTACTGTCATTAAATCTACGTGTCCCCATCAAAGCTTTTGTGTGTGACCCATTAGCTTAATCAATTAATTAAATGTGAGCCTGCAATAATTTGCGATTTAATTAGTGAATAAATAATTAAATATTTATTTCGATTAATTAAAGTCTTTTAATTAATCACTTATTAGAACTAATCTCTAGTAATTCTTAGAATACCTAATTTTCATGGTCGATGTCTAGCCACAAGCCCATGGAGCCTAATCGATTGGTAAAATTAAACTTGGTGTGAACCTATCTACTTATGCGTTTCATACAGATATGGTCATTCCAATTCTTATCTCCCGATTAAGGCCTAGGGTCAAGGTATTTTTTGTACCCGAATAACCCAAACACTATGCTTATATTTTTAATGGTTAGTTCAATGTGACATCTCGTTTGGAAACTCTTTTCCAAATAGTCACACCATGTTGCATAAAGATTTTAGTGAACCGAACATTGTAAAATACAGAGGAGATGCACTTGTTTAACATGTGAGGAATCGGATCCTCTATCAGAACTCACCAACTTCCATGCGTATGTGACTTATTCGCAACAAACACCTCATATGATCCACTAAGGGATCGAGATACGCATCAAATAATAAGGAATGCCAGGTTACTATGATTTCTCAAGCCAAAAGACTAGTTATATACACTAGCGTAAGTAAGAGAACATCTCATTACCGAATGCCACTACGGCTACCTGATGAGTTTCTCCTGGCAAATCATTCAGTGAGCCTATTCTCCAACAAGCACCCAGTCACGCGCATCGATGTCAAGCATATTATTTGCTCATCAAATGGAGCAATTATCCAACTCTTTGGATATGTGCATCATTGTGCGAGTCTATCTGAATCCAGGATGCCCTTATGTTAAAGATTCTGTCACTTGGAATATTTTAAGGTTGTGACTGTTGAGACCTATTTCATGATCATCATCCGATGCGTGACCAAGCCCTATAGCCATGTTTTATCTAAAGAGCTTCATCTATATGAATTATTAAGATAAGATAAAATATTATGAACATATGATCGAGGAAGACCATCTTGCATATTGAGCAAAAAAGATTGTTTTCATCAAAAAATAATTTTACAAGCCAAAATCGATTGGTTGTGGGGCACTACTCTAACAAAGTTGACATTCTTAAAATAACTTTTAGTTCTCGATATTGGCATTTTGAGTTTTTTGTTATGCCTTTTAGACTAATAAATACGCTGACTGCATTCATGGATTTAATGCATCAAATATTTCGACCCTATCTGGATTGCTTTGTGGTGATCTTTATTGATGATATTTTAGTATCCTCTAGACTAGAAGAAGAATATGAAAGGCATTTGAGGATAGTGCTAAAAATCTTAAAGATCACAAATTATATGACAAATTCAGCAAGTATGAATATTGGCTGAAGAAAGTTACTTTTCTGATATCTTGTAATGGTCGCGAGGATGATCGAGAAAAGGTTTTAGCGGTTGTCAACTGGAAATGACATGAAAATGTCACAGAAGTATGAAGGTTTCTTAGATCAGCTGGATATTATAAAAAAATTAACTAAAACTTCTCCAAAATAACAAGTCTCCTTACAAAGTTGACTCAAAAATAACAATGGAATAAATATTGTGAGAAAAGTTTTCTTGGAATTAAAGAAAAGACTGACCTCTACACTTGTATTAGCATTGCCAGATGATTTAGGAGAACTCACTGTATATACAGACACATCAGAAGAAGGGCTAGGGTGCATATCAATGCAAAAGAGTAAGTAGTTGCATATGTAACGCCCCGGGATCCTAGAGCATCCGCTCGTAGGTTGGAACGCTACTCACACGTAGGGAACTAAACTAAATCCAAACAAAATCTCAAAACATATTTCATTGCTTGCAATTCATATCATTCCTTACATTACATACCCATGTTCAAAATGAAGCAAAGCTAAAGCAAGCATTAAAATATTCAAATTAAAATGCGCAAATAAATAAGTAAGACTAAATCATAAGCTAAGCTTCCAAACGCCAGATTCCTGGACCTGAAATCAATTCCCTACATGATAATTAATGAAATCATAAGTCCACTGACCCAGTAAGATTATGGCATAGGAGAGGAGCATGGGGGTAACAAATGAATAGGCCAATTGAAGGAATTCATAAGCATATGAAAGAACTCATCATTTCTTCATGAACATATGAGAGCCAACCATAATCCAAAACTCAAGATTTTGATATAACAAATAACCATATATGATCAAGTGGCTACAAAGTTCATTTGTTCATGAAAGAAGTCAATATAGGCCGAAACGAATTTTTGGTGGATCTGTCACCCTTATAACTCCAAACCATATAATCCATATGTAATCACATACGAAACCCTTGTCCCTCCAAATTTTAGCTTCCTCGAG
>JACFYI010003824.1:148122-186362 GCA_014898755.1 Handroanthus guayacan | reverse complement strand
CGAGTACCGTCCCGGATCGTGGGTGGGGCACCTACCGCGGTTCGGGGCGTTACAATAACCTTCAAAATTTTAATTGTGATAACTAAGAGATTTTTCTGCAGAGTCCACTTGGCTCACCAATTAATTTGACATGGACTCACAACTAATAGCAATTTAATTGATGAATAATAATAAATATTGTTATTCTTATTAATTAAACTCCTTCAATTAATAATGCTTGTATTAATCTCTATTAATTTCAAATACACCCAATCTTCAAATGGCACTACCCTAGTCGTATGCCATGGAGCCCTAAATGGATAAATTAATTTAGGTGTGTATGTATTCACTTAAGAGTACGCAAATATAGTCCTTCTATTTTCTATCCCTGATTGAGGCCTAGGATATATTTATTGGCTTCTTTATAGGCTCAATAACTATGAATCTATTCTTAATGATAGCTCATTTGACCTCATCTTTGGAATACCTTTCCAAATTGTCAAACGACCTTCTATAATGATTTTAGGAACCAAGCATCATAGAGGTCATAGCAAATCAACTCATTCTACAAGATGAACAAATAGATGCTTGATTGGAACTCACATACCTCTATGTCGTGAGTAAAGTAAGTCCAATGAACATCTGGGCTACTTACTAAAAGGTCAGGACATATATTAAAGTTTTAAAACTTACATACAAGATAACCACGAAATCTCAACTCGAAGGACTAATTATGTCACTATCTAAACTAGAGAAGTTCCATTGCCCACAAACCACTATGACTATCTTTTGGATTCTATGATTGGAGTCTTTAGTGAACTTGCTCTCGAACAAGCACCCATTAATGTATACCAATGTTTCCACACAATTTGGGTATGAAAAAGACAAATTCCAACTTTTTGGTGTACACATTATCAAGACTGGTCAATCCAAATTTAAGATGTCCTCACGCTAGGGATTCTATAACTTAGAATATCTTGAGATCATGATAATAGAGACTTGTTTCATGATCACCATCATATGCATGATCAAATCTCGTAGTCTATTGTGATCTTGAAGGCTTTATCCAAATGCATTCATATAAATATAAAACGCATAAGATAAATGTAGCCAATTATAAACATATCTATGAAATAAAATTGTATCACAATGGGGTAGCTTATGACTTTGTCGGGCAGTACTCCAACACTACAACTATCTTATGGTTTCTCTAATTAAAGTCTTCAGTAAAATTTGTTCACAAACAAACACCATGGATGTGTACCGATGTCTATACATTGTTTGCTTATGAAACAAGGTAAATTCCCATTATTTAGTGTATATATTGACAACCCAAGTCTATCTAAATCTAAGATCCTCATATCAGATATTCTAATATTTGGAATATTTTAAGATCATGACCATAAAAATTTATTTTATGATTACTGCAAATGTGTAACCAAGTCCCATAATTTATAGCGATCCCGGGGACTTTATCCAGATGTACTCGTAGACAAAAATAATTGCATAAGATGAAGATGGCTATTTATTATATATTGATGAAATAAGATTGTATCACAAAGGGTGGTTGTATAAACCATTTCTAATTGGCTGCGAGACACTACTCAAATAATCTCAGCCTTAAAGTTAAGTTTCCATACTTTTTAGGCCCATCTTCTCAAGATGTCTTTTAAAGACCTTTGCAATGGAGTTTAGTCAGTGAATTTTCTATATTCTTTTCCTAGGCCATTTTTTCCAGTCATATATCACCTCTATCAATGATCTCACAAACCAAATAATATTGTCCCAAAATGTGCTTGGACTGATAATGAGATCTTTGCTCCTTTGCTTGTGTGATGGTTCCATTATCACAAACTAGGCAACAATCACATGGGCAATGCTAGGTACCACCTCTAACTTTTATATGAATTTTTTCATCCAAAGATCCTCTCTTGCACCATTCAATGCCATAATGTATTCCTTTGTGGTAGAATCGGTCTTGGCCGATTACTTGGAACCTTTCTAACTAACTGCCCCATCATTGAGGCAAAATATATATTCAAGCATGGATTTAAGTCATGTTCGTTTATTTTGAAACTAGAATTCAAAAACCCTTCAAATTACAATTCTCCATTACTTTATATAAGGAACAAATCTTTAGTGAATGGTCCTTCGATTTTTTATCTTCCACTTGTGGCCTAAAGGCAAGATATTTATCGACACTCTGATAGCCTTAAAATCTATATATCAATTCTTAATGAACGGCTTAAAACGGCCTCAACTTTGGAACCCCTTTTCAAATTTTCACACCACCTTGGCTAAGGTTTTTTGAATTCAAGCATCATGAAAAACACCGGAGATCAACTTATTATATGAAATAAGCAAATAGATCATTTGTTGAAACTCACAAACCTCCATGCTTAAGTTGAGTAAATCCAATAATCATCTTGAGCAACCTATTGCTAAGTTGAGACAAGTATTAAAGTTTAAAAACTTATACACAAGGTAAACATGGAACCTCAAGTCAATGAACATATGCACTGTTGTATGCTTGTCGATAAGCCACTCTAGTTGTCTTATGGATTTCTCTAATTTGAGTCTTCAATGAACTTAACCCTAACAAACACCTGGTAATGTGTATCGATGTCTCGACCATTCACCCGTGAAATGAGACAAGTCCTAACTCTTTTGAGTATATATCATTTGTGCAAGTCTATCCGAATCTAAACTGTCTTCATCTCAAAGATTATATGACTAGAAATATTTTAAAATCATAACTATAGAGCCTTATTTTATGATCACCATCATATGCGTGATCAAGTCCTGTAGTCTACTGTGATCTCAAGGACTTCATCCGAATACACTCATAGAAATATAATACACATAAGATGAAGATGGCCATTTGTAAACATATTTATCAAGTTGTCTTACAATAAAGTAGTTCACAATTCAATTCAGTGGGCTCGTGAGGCACTACTCCAACATAAAAGACTAGTGGAGTATGATTAAGTGTATGGTGCTTTGACTAGATGGCATTCTAACTCGTTAGGATAGAGATATAAATGTTATAGTGCACTAAAGCATAATTCTGAATATTATGGAAATATGGCTCTGTAGAGATAGGTCAAATAGAATGATAGGCCTATCCTAAATTTTGTATATAAGCAATGTACTAAAAGAATTTAGTATGGAAGTATCCAAGAGTGGATACCCCTAATGAAACATATTCTTTTTATCTCAAAGTCTATGGCTTCCAGAGGGAAGAGTAGAAGAAAAAGATATCTCTTATACTTTTTAAGGAAACTCATAGAATGCTAAGTTAGGTACAAAATATGCTCTAAAGTGTTATGAATCGCTACTAATCTAATCCAAGTGAATGTCATTTGAGTACCATGAAATACAAATCCTTTGCTCCTTTGGAAGCAAAAAGGTCTTCTCTTAAATTTACAGTAGTGAAGGATTGGAAATTAAGAAATTTCTGGACATTGGTTCCCATACCAATGGAGGTAACAAGAAATCTATGTATAGATTTGAATATTACCTAAATGGTAGCATGACTCGTTTGAAAAGATTCTCAAACTTAAGATCACAACTGACTCAACCACTAAGGCATAATATCTAAATAGCATAGGATGCTAGAAAATGAGTGTTTGGATAAAAACTAATCTCATCTAAAGAGTTAAATGTAGTAAACAGCATTGCCGATTGAGTTATTATAGATATATAGATAAGGAAAAATGACAAATTTTGCCCAATAACTATGATATTTTTCACTTTATACCTTATATCTTTTCAATTTCGAATTTATGCCCTGTATCTTTACGTCGTTTTACAAAAAATGCCCATTTTCGCTGGAGCACCCAAAAATCACCAGAAAATATGATGTGGCATGGTGCCACATCACCTTTTTGATGCCACATCACTGCCACATCACATTTCCAGTGACTTTTTGGTGCTCTGGTGAAAATGGGCATTTTCTGTAAAACGGCATAAAGATATAGGGCACGAATTCGAAATTGGAAAGATACAGGCATAAAGTGAAAAATGGCATAGTTATCGGGCAAAAACTATAATTTTTCCATATAGATAACAATAGATCTAATATGCACAGGAGCCAAGATCTCATCATGTATCCAGGATAAAAAATGAAATGTTATCAATTTATCTGTAAGATTAATGTAGAAGCAACAAATGACTAGAATAAGTTGCTTCAGAAGAAAATAAAAATAAACTAACTTTTTGTAACACCTGAGAATTCTCTAAATAAAATTCTTGAATCATCGATTTTTCAAAAATTCATTTGATTTTAAAAATCGTGCATCGTTTTAAAATCAAAACACGTTTTGTGCATTCAAAATAATTTCAAGCAAACACGTCTCAAATTCAATCATGTCTCAACCCAAAAACAAGCCCAAATGACCCATAAAATAAGCCCAATACAAGCCCAAGACATTCCCAATCCATAGCCACTTTTGTTGACTAATTCGGCACAAATTGAAATTCAAAAAAATGAAAGAAAAGGAAAGGAAATCTGATGGAAAAGAGCCCAGCCGGCAGCAGCAGCAGTCAGCAGCCATGGTGATGGATTTTCCATCTATCTATCCATCCTTCGCCACCCTACCTATTCCCTAAAGATTTGATATTGCTTAGAGGGGCTTTGGCTTTTGGATTCTCTCAATTTTTGCCCCAAAATCTATCTATAAATAGGCCACCATTGGACCTAAAAAATCTGCTGAAACTTCAAACTCACAAACACATTCTAAACACTAGAACTTGTCTTCTTTTCTCCTTCATAACCGATTACACTAAGGAATTCTTGGGGGTAAACACTCAACCTAGACTCTTGGTAAGTAGTTTATAAATATGATTTAAGAATGGTTTAAGCTTGGTTGTCTAGAACTTGACATGAACATATGTATGTGGTTATAGGTGTTGGTTATAAGCTTGGATCGATCACATTTTGGATTTAAGCTACAAGAGGTAAGATTTATAGCTCAATCCCTCCTCCATCAGCATGAGTTTCCAGCTTTCCCATTGATTTATTGAGCATGCCTTGAGTTATTGAACATGTGATGTTCTATGATATGTTGAGCATGTAAACTTGTGATGATTATTGCTATTCTTGCTATTTCATGCTCAAACTCTTGAATATGAATCAATCCAAAGCTTATTGAATGATCTCGAACTCTTTATTGATGCTTTGGATTGAATTTGAATGATAGACCATGGACTAAGAGGAGAAACGAATTAAAAATTTGATTAGAAACAAAGGATATGGACAAAATCGTAGGATTGGACGTTAAAATGATCTTTCGAAAATTTTCAAAACCAAAATCCGAAATGATGTTATATAAATGTTTTTACGTATATAAAAACCTCAAAAATGTATTTTTAGATCAAAAATTCAAAGAAAATCAAAAGACAAAAAATTGAATTTTAACCTGAGAGTGAGCACCTTAAGCGTGCGCATATGGGCACTCCAGCGCCCACTCTATGCAGAAATCACTGTTCACCAGCGCCCAAGCCCCCACCTTCGGCCCAGATTTTGTGTTTTGGGCACTCAGGCGCCCGTCTGAGTGCGCAAGCGCTCAGTCTCGGTCCAAACTTGATGTTTTGAGTTTTAAAACCCTATTTCTTGATATCTTGAGTCCATATCCAACCATTTTAATGAATACAAAGTTTTAAAATGTAATCCTACTAGTCCATACTCCAATTTCCGAAACAATTGATCGATTGAATACGTTTGGCCTATTTGAAATGTTATTTGATATTGTTGGCCATAAAACATTATGCCGTGCCGGCTTATTAATTTATTGAATGTCCATTTCTTTTCTAAGCCATACGAATGAATGAATGTCGGCCCCGGGGAGTTTATTGGGGACCGAACTTGGACAATATCGGATTGTCGACTAGGACCCTCGAAATCTCTGTTTGTCGGGTAGTTCGGATAAATTCTGGAGGTAGAATTCTGAAGCACTATCCCACACAAGTACGTCGGCTGTACGTTTCGAATGAATGAGCTCCTTCAGGAGTTGGAGGGATAAGGCGAAATATTTTTATTGAAGTTATAAGGGTGATAGACCTACCAAATAGCTTGTTTCAGCCTATTGACTCGAATATGATAATTGTTTCAGATATGTATATACGTATATTGATCGTTTTGAATGTCTTGACTCGTTATCCATATCACATTCTTGTCCTATCGTTTGTTATGCTCATGTTCTTTGAACTTTTATTTTCATTCGCATGCTATAAATTTTACTAGGTCAGTGGACTCATGACCCTATTTAACATGGAGATTCTGTAAACGTGAATGAATGAATGATTGGAGCATGTAATAGATTGTATAGTTCATTTGGTTTTGACATCCCTATTGTACCTTGGTTTAAATTTATCGCTTTTTGGACTTAGTTGGTATTGGGATGGACATTATGTCTTGAACTTATTATATGTATAGAACGCTGGTTTGTATTGATAAGTTAGTTTGTCTTATGTATTTGAACTCTTGGTGTGTAATAGAATATTAAGGGACTTAGTTTGGAATTTTGTATCGACATTTGGAATTTAGTTTGAATGGTTATACTATTTTAGCTTCTGTATCGATTTTTGAATGTATTGGTACTTAGGATGTATAGAATACGAGTGATGCACCTCGGATATCGGGTCCATATATCCTCGGGATTTCGGGGGGCGTCACACTTTTTGAACCCTAGTGCTATGAGTCTTTAAAAGGCATCTTGGGAAAGACGGGCCTTGTGACAATGGGATATTATTAGAGTAGTGCCCGACAAGTTAACTGAATTGGCTCGTAAACTACTCTTTTTGTGAGACAATCTTATTTCATCAATTTGTTTATAAATTATCATCTTTATTGTGTGCGGTTTTATTTATCTATGACTGCATTCAAATAAAGTCATTGAGAGCACAATACACTATTGGGCATGTGTGTACCAATGATTGGCTTAGCATGAAATATTTTTGAATTGTCAAGATTTTAAAATATTCTAAGTCATAGAATCTAGTGACATAGAGACATTCTAGATTTGGATGAACTTACACTATAGAGATGTTCTAGATTTGGATAAACTTACACTAATGATATATACTCCATGGAGGTGGGATTTGCCTTGTTTCATAGGCAAACAATGTGGAGACATCTATACACATTATTGATGCTTATTAGAGAACAAGTCTGCTAAAGACTCAATTAGAGAAACCCAAAAGATAGCCAGAGTGGCATATTGGCAATGGAAATTCTCTTTCTTACAATAATGCATATAATTAGTTTTTGATTTAAGGTTCCATGAAAACCTTGTATATAAATGTTTGAGCTTTAATTTTCGTCCTGGCCATCTTATCGATTGTGCAGGGCATTTATTGAGCTCATTTGACTTATGTATGGAGGTTTGTGAGTTTCAATAAATGATCCATTTGTTCATCACATAGAATGAGCTTATCTCATATGCATTCTACAATGCTTGTTTTTGAAAATCCTTTCGCAAGGTGGTGTGATAATTTGAAAAGTAGTTTTCACAAATGAGGTCAAACGAACTGTTCATTAAAAATAGATACATAATTATTGAGACTATTAGAGAGCCGATAAATATCTTAACTCCAAATCACAAATGGGAGTTTAGATAATTAAATGGAAGGACTATATTTACGTTGTACTCGTAAGCGGAAAGATTCACAGAGATAATTAATTTCATCCAATTGGTTGATATCCATAGGCATGAAGCTAGACATCAACTATGGAGATTGAGTATTTTTAAATTAATGTGGATTAATTCAATAGTGATTGCAAAAAAAGTTTAACTAATCAAAATAATATTTTTTATTATTACTTGCTAATTAAATTGCCAGAAGTTATAGGTCCATGTCTAATCCATTGGTAAAACTAGTGAGTCACACACAATGGCCTCATGATCATCACAAGTGAATTTGGGAGATTAGTTAAGGTGTTAGATGGCTTAATTGAAGACTTCCTTAACTAGCTTAGTCAAACATGACTAGATTAATTAATGGAATTAACATAATCTAATTAATTTAAAGAATTACATTACTTCAATTAATTGAGGAGTTAGTTTAATTTAGTCATGTGATTAATTAATTTAAAATGTTGAATTAATCTAATTAAAATAAAGAGTTAATTTAATTAGACCCCATGGTCAAGTCAACTTTAGGTATTAAGTAGTTACGGAGTTAGTTTGACCAATCAAAAGTAAAAGAATTTAATTTGATTGGTTCATATGAAAATTCATTTCGGAAGAATTCCATTTTAATTTGAATATGACATTAGTTGGCAAGTTAAAATAAGGATTTTAATTAATTTCAAAACAAAGATCCTACATGAAAATTAACCAACCAATGAGAGGAGTGAAGAGTGTAAGAGGTGTGGGAGGGTGATAGCATCCAGAAAAATCTTGATACTTCACACCTCATTATGCCAAGTACTCTAGTGTCACAGGGGGTTTGTATTTAGACAATTTTTTGCCTAAAACTTGCCCCCTACGCGGCCTAGTCATCCAAACGACTAGTTAGCCTCTGCAAAGTCCACCCGATGGGCACACAAGCGTAATAGTAAATAGGCACAATAAATCATGGGACAAACTCTCAATCTTCTATTTTATTCCGCAATTCGAATATAACGGGCTAAGATCTTCACACAACACTCAAATTTTTCCTAAATGGAATCACACACTTTTTCAAGTTGCGAGGTCCTTAGCCTTCCTATCGGCACTGAATCAACTTCTAATCTAATTAGGATTCAAGTACATAATAGACAAAGCCCAAAATTACAAGAAATATCAAATCCTCCCAAAGATAAAACTCCTAAACTAATTCGTTCTCTTAACTCTCCCAGATATTGGAGAATCATTGTCCCGCTAGGAGTCATTCACAATCTATCTTTGATCAAGTCCAATTGCAAGTCCACTTTGCTGCTAATTAACAAATGTCCATCTAATGTGCGTTAGGTACCAGTCCCCCGACGTGCGCGCACTTGGCTCCTACCCCCTTGTACGCACTACATAGGCAGAATCTAATATTCTTCCATATGATGTCAAGCTCATCGTGTATAAGTCCTTCCTTATACTTGGCTTTGGTCTTTTTCTCACATACAATGCCCGTCAATCCTTTCCATATGTTGCCATTGTTCTCATACATATCTTCACTCGATGGTGCCAATGCTATTGCACTCATCGCCCATCAGCTTGCCTATGCATCGACGCACTCCGCAAATGCCCACAAGCTTTTGCTATCACAATCTTTCGCCCAACCTTAATTTGATATGCCAATAATTCACAACTTGGTATTTGGTCACAAGTTGACACATGTCGCTCGTTAACATGTGAACCTGCCATGTCAAAGTCACCTAACATCAAAAAGAGCTGACAAACCTTTCACTATGCAAGACCCAACATCCTCGTTGGAGCTTTATCAACTACCACCAATCATTTCCTCAAACAAGTTCCCTGCAAAAATTATTAATGCAACTAGAAAAATTAACCACACATTCCATTTTTCTTTTGCCTCAATGATGCCACACCAAGCTGGCATCCAATTCATGACTGCCTCTCTTTCATGAACCAATTACTTCCTGATGCAATGCATGCATCCACCCAATGCATCAGTGTAAGAATTCATAAGATTTCATGGGTTATCTTGTGAAATCCGCTAATTCAGCCTTATCCTCAAAACTAAGTTCCAAATCTTACAAGACTAAAACTTGGATAAGAATTACACTCCTTAGCCTGATTTTCCTCAAAACCAATCCAACTTTTGCAGGTCAGATTTTTCTAGCAACAATTTAGATGAGACGCTAATACTCCATAATGGTATTACATTTAGGCACATTTTTTTGTATGAAATTATCATATTTTTATCTTAAAAATATCTAATATTGGAGCTAAGTGTTTCAAATGGAAATATATTCATTTGGAACCCCCAAAAGATAAATTAAATTGAGAAAAGGCTAAGGGAATGGCCATCGAACTTTTGGAAGACTTTTGGATGCTGGAAAACTTCGTTTCAAAATGAAATCAAAACTTCTACTCTACTATGGACTCAATGGAGGAAAGCAGAAGAGTTCTGAAGAGCCCATGACTAATTAGAAGTTGACTCCTATTTTAATTAGGATTAATATATTATTTACAGGATTAGTTTTCTTTTATTTAAAAGATCTAGAAGAATTCAAAAGACTTATTCAGAGGAAGCATTTAGGGTCATCGCAATTCTTCATTTTCAATAATTTTAGTTTACTTTGCTTTCATGTTCAAATTTATGTTCATTAATATGAATATGAACTAATTTCCTCTTTCTAGAATTATGTATGAACTGATTTTCATAGATTAATTCAGAGTTGATATTTTTGCTTTATCTATCATTTGATTTTTGATTACTTCTTTTATCATGGTACTTGTCTTAACTTAATTATCTGATTACCAATTCAAGTAAATCATTGAAATTTTAGTAAAGCCCAAAAAGGATAGTTAGGATTGGTCATCGATAAGAAAAACTTAAGTTTGATTTATTTGCATGGTTG
This sequence comes from Handroanthus guayacan, assembly GCA_014898755.1. NCBI lineage: Eukaryota > Viridiplantae > Streptophyta > Magnoliopsida > Lamiales > Bignoniaceae > Handroanthus > Handroanthus guayacan. Next base: position 175,861 of record JACFYI010003824.1, on the reverse strand, counting down.
AATAAATTGATTTGTATTTAAGATAGGAATATATTTGCATACCTTCGGTAGCCTATTAAGTAACTCTTGATTAACTCCTAAATTTTATAATTCATATAGGAATATATCAAATTAAACTAGTTAGGAGTTTTAACGACAAGTTATCCGGAAGGGCTTTGGAGTTGCATTCAACTTAAGGCTAATAATTATAATCATTCGAGAAAATTTTGGAAAATATCAATAGAATTATCTATGTTAAAAGGGGATTACACAATTCTAGGGCCACGTAATTATTAATTTTTTTTCAAAATCTCTTTGTTAAACTTTATTCTTGCAACTTTTTAAAACTCTCCCTTTTCACATAATTTGGTTTAGTTTTAGTAATTTACTTTCATAATTTAGTTGAATTTATACTGATTCCTCACGGAAATGATACTCTACTTATTCTATATTACTTGTTGCAGCACGTGCACTTGCATACGGGTCTTTGCTCAACAAGTTTTTAGCGTCGTTGTCGGGGAATCTGGTGTTATTTTCACTGATATTTGTGCAAAATAACATAAACTAATACTAAACTTTTTATTTTATATTTATAAGTTTTTACAGCGTTATATGTGAAGAGGCGAAGACAAGACCAGGATTTGGAACCATTCAATCCAAAAGTCAAAAGCACCTTTAGAGCATGAATAAGAAAATTGGTGAAAATTACAAACCTGGAAATAAAGGCTGAAGAAAATCAAGACATTGTCATGGTTGACGATTACGAAAACACTCATATTCAAAATTTAGCTCTCCCTAGAGTTAGGGAAAGGAAGTCTTGTGTCATGTTGCTAGCTGTACTGCTGGTTTTAAGGTAGAGATCTCAATGATACGCACAGTTTAGTTTTGTGGACTATTGCACGAAAATTCCAATAGACACATTAACAACTTCCTAAAAATATGTGATTCAATGAGACAAGGAGTCATGAAGGATGCTCTCAGATTAAGGCTCTTTCCCTTCTCTCTTCTTGGAGGCACATTAGATTGGTTCGAATCCCTGCCAAAGGAGTCCATCACAACTTTATTTCTAAATATTTCTAGCCAAAAAAGATAGCCGCTTTGAGGGTAGAGATAATGACATTTTGACAAAATGCAACAGAAATCATTTATAAGGCATGGAGTCGATTCAAGAGAATGTGGAGAAACTACTCCAATCTTGATATTTCGAGGCATACCCAAGTGCATTCTTTTTACCATAGGTTGACTAAAGGCGGTAAAGATAAACTTAATCATTTGAATGGAGACTCCATTATATCCAAGACCATCGCAGAATGCCACAATCTATTGAATAATTTGGTGGCAAATCATTCTGAGAAAAAGTCAAAAAGGACAACACCCATAAAGGCTGCAGATATTATAGAAGTGGATCAGATCACAATACTTAATGCCAATATAGATTTCTTGATGCAATCTATGAAAAATCTTGGAGTTAGTCAAGTGCAACATACTCCAATCATATGCTATAAATGTGGAGAAGGTCTTCCATCTAATCAGTGTCCTCACAATGTTGAATCATCCACTATGTGAGTAATGCCTAAAAATCGCAAAACAATCCATACTTAAATACTTACAACTCTGGGTGCAGACAACACTCGAATTTCTCCTAGAATAACAATCAAAGTCAAGGATCAGTACCTATATTTCAGTAAGATGTGCAGCAGCAAGTACAACAGCCTATGCAAGAGAAGAAGACTTCATTAGAAGAAACATTCATGCAATTCATTACTACTATAGCTGCAATTTTCAAAACATTGGAGACCCAAATAGGTCGGTTAGCCAATGCAATAAACTCTCGACCTCAAGGGTCATTGCCAAGCAACATTGAACCCAATCCAAGGTAGGATGGAAGAGAACAGTACCTAGCCATGACTTTACATAATGAAAGGGTACTCCAAGAAGTCATAAAAGAGCCAGCAAAAACAAAAAGGCAGGAAGTAAGTTCAAAAGAAAAAGAAAAAGAAATTAAGCACCACTTCAGGTATGTAAACCTACAACTCCCCAAACCCTTTTCCCTTAAAGGTCGCATAAGCAAAAATTGGAAAATCGATTTTCAAAAGTTTTTGGAAGTTTTTAAGAAACTCCACATTAATATCTCTTTTGCAAAAGCCCTTGAGCAAATGCCTAGCTACGTTAAATTTATGAAAGATATTTTATCTAAGAAAAAATGTCTAGGTGATTGTGAAATGGTAACATTAACTGAGGAATATAGTGCAATAATTCAAAAAAAGTTACTACCTAAGCTTAAGGATCCTAGCAGTTTCACGATACCTTGCAAAATAGCCACTCATTTCTAGGGTATGGTATTATGCGATTTAGGAGCTAGTATCAACTCGACGCCCTATTCAATTTAGCATGTTAGGACTAAGGGAGGAAAAACCCACTAGCATTATTTTATAATTAGCAGATAGGTCACTTAGCTATCATAAGGGAATAATAGAGGACACTCTTGTAAAAGTTAATAAATTCATTTTCCCTGCTAATTTTCTGATTCTCGATATGGAAATGAATAGTGAAGTTCCTATCATCCTCGGAAGACCATTCTTGGCAACATGTAGAACACTCATTGATGTTAAAAAAGGTTAATTGATAATGAGAGTTCAGGACCAATAGGTAACTTCTAATGTTTTTAAAGTAATAAGGTTCCCTGATAAATCTAATAAATGTTTCGCTATTAGTATTGCAGATAATCTCGGAGACAAAATCTTTCGAGAAAATCAAATTGAAGGTCCTATAGAAAAAGGTCAGGTTTCTTGCAAGGGTGAAAAAGCCGAAGATATCCAAGAGGAGCTTTATAAGAGTACAAAGATTCTAGAACCACCTATTACAGACATTTCCAACTCAACACTATAACACACTCACGTCATTTTGGATGAGATGTATTATGATTACTCGCATCTGGTTGATTGTGATATACATTAATTTGTGCTTATATCTTGCTTGTGTACTTTTAGGACAAAGTACATCTTTACGTTTGGGGGTATTTCGCCTTTCAAAAGCAATATTTATATTCTTCCATGTCACTTATGCTTTAGTTGCCATTATGCATGATTTGTAGTTAATTTAAAAAAAAAAATTCGGTTAGTCATGTGGCATATAAGCATAATTCTTACCGCAAAAGTGAATAAGGAAGTAATTTCATGTTTAATTTTTGTCAAATTTTGAATTTGTAACAATATGCTTTTTGGGATACAATTTGAATTCTGGAGTTGAGAGATTTTTAGCCCCTAAATTTTGCACACCTTTGATTGTAACCAAAATAGTGTTGATAGGATTGTTTATGATTTTCAATTTGTCCTAATGATTTTGAAACTTGTCTTATTTTCTTTTAAGATAGAATTTAGAAGGTGCTTACCCAAAAAAAATGATATAGGCCATCTTTTAAATCGTTTAAGCGTTTCAAGCGAATAAAAAGGATTATTGATTATTCCTAGGGTCCTTCTTTGAACTTTAAAAATATTTTTCCTTTCATTTGAAAGCCTAAAAGCCTTGCTTTTGATTGAAAATACCTTATTTTTCACCATATCTCATATGTACTAACTTGCAAATTTCTATGCTGAAGGAGAAGGGGCAAAAACACAAAAGCCCAAATCATACTCTGAAAGATCAAAAAAATTTTTAAAAAGATAAAAATCAAAATATATACCAAACTCCATAGGAGTAAGTAACCATATAAAGAAATTTGAATAACCGGGTACATTCATCACCAATATTTGTCCTCGTATCAAAAGGTCGGATGACATTTTAGGCTTATTATAAGGTGTTTCTGTAAAGGGATTGCTTCAATTAAAGAAGAGGCCACAAACTGCATTTGTTGGTATTTGATAATTCCATAATTTCATTATATTTAAGCACTTTTTTATATGAAATTATCATATTTTTTATCTTAAAAATATCAAATATTAGTGCTAAGTATTTCAGATGGAAATATATTAATTTAGAAGCCCAAAAGGATGATTTAAACTGAGAAAAGGTTATGTGAACAAGCATCTGACTTTCGGAAGACTTTTGGATACTGGTAAACTCTGTTTTAAGATGAAATCAAGACTTTTACTCGACTATGGACTCAATCGAGGAAAGCAAGAGAGTTCTAATTAGCCAAGGACTAATTAGAAGTCAACTTCTGTTTTCCGTTAGGATTCATGTATAGTTTTCTTTTGTTTAGAGGATCTTGGAGAATTCAAAAGGCTTGTCCAGAGGAAGCATCTAGGATCATCGCAATTATTCATCTTTCAATATTTTTAGTTTATTTTCTTTTCATGTTCAAGTTCATGTTCATTAATATGAATATGAACTAATTTCCTTTTTCTAGAATTATGTATGAACCGATTTTCATAAATTAATTCAGAGTTGATAATTTTCTTTTATCTATTGTTTGATTTTTGATTACTTCTTTTATCATGGTGCTTATCTTAACTTAATTGCCTGATTACCAATTTAAGTTAATCACTGAAATTCTAATAAAGCCCGAAAGAGATAGTTAAGATTGGTCGTCAATAAGAAGAACTTAAGTTCGATTTATTTGTATAGTTGAATCAATCGATCCGCGTGTAAGATAGGAATATACTTGCATACCTTAGGTAGCCTATTAAGTGGTTCTTGATTAACTCCTAATTTTTGTAATTCATATAGGAATATAGAGAATTAACTAATTAGGAGTTTTGGTGACAAGTTACCTGGAAGGACCTTAGAGTTGCATTTGACTTAAGACTAGTAATCATAATCATAAACATAAACATAAAATTAGTCTAAGTTAAAAAGGCAATTATATAATTCTAAGGCCGCGTAATTATTGAATTTTCTTCTAAATCTCTTCATTAAATTTTATTCTTGCAATTTTTTAAAAATTTCCATTTTCATACAATTTGATTTAGTTTTAGTAATTTACTTTTGCAATTTTCAGTCAAATTTACACCGATTCCTTGTGGGAATGATACTCAACTCATTCTATATTACTTATTGCGATACGTGCACTTGTCTGTGGATTTTTTGCCCAACAATGGCCAACCCATATTGTCCGTACCTTTCACTCATCCTACTTGGTAACGAACTCCTCAATCTAGCAAGCAGCAACCTTCACGTTGCATCTCCCAACAAGAGTCAACTTGTGATCTATCTAAAGTTCCCCAAGCACATTCTTCCCACAAGAATGCCTCATATCTTCACCACAAACAAAATGTAGATAACCTATAGCAACCTTAGAAGAATTCAAACATTCGATGTATAATCTTTTCTTTTGAAGTCATCAAGTGGAACGGTCTACCCACTCCCACCTGTGCTAAGGATAAACCCGCAGCTTAAGTTAACCCATCCTTGAATAGCTTCACCCAACCTTTCTCAATTTCGGTGAGAGGGTTTTGGTTCAAGCCCATCACTTGAACCTACCTTCCAATTCAAATCATTCACCAACATTAACATTCCTATCCAATATGGTCCATCCCCATTATTTTTGTCCTCGTTACTCAACTCAGCTAGCCTTTCTCGTAGTAAATGCTTTACTAGAACTTGCCTTATCATTTGTTTTATTTGTTTTCGAAATTTCTTTCTGCCAAATTTTCCCTTGTCCAATCCAACATCTTTCTATCTGAGATCATTTAAATTCCTCAGGGACTCCCTTGCAATCCACGATGTATTGTAAAGAAGGAATTGCTTTTTCAATTCTACCTTTAGTTCCTCCCACGAATCGATCCCTACATGACCAGCACTATTATCTTCAGACAATCGAGTATATTACCACAACTTTGCATTCGCGTGAGTAACATACTTACTATGAAAATTTTCTCAGATTTAGGCACTTTCATAGCCAGAAAATAAGTTTTTATATCCCACAAGAAGTTCTCTAGCTGGCTCTCCGCTCACCGCTAAAGGGTGAAAGTTCTGAGAGTTTAACTTTTGATAAAAAAAGGGCCATTCATTTGCTATTTTTGATCTGAGAACCTTCTTCAATAGGCGTACGTCTATCGCAATTGCTTCAATCTTCACATCGACAGCAGTGATAAGGACTTTCACATCCTATGACACCAAGTTGATCCTTCCCTCAACAAACCCGTGTAACATATCCACCATCCTTTTTAGATTCTCCATCATCCGTTTAAGGATGTGGATCTCTTCAAAAAGTACTTTCAATCCTGATTCAGGTAGCTACCCGATGGATTCGTCGATCTGCTGCATCTTTGCCTCCAACGCAGTCAGTCGATTAGGCGCCAAACCATGATTAGGGGCCATCTGACACGAGTTTTTGCCTAAGAATTTACCCGCAACCAAGCTCTGATACACTATCATAGGGGGTTTGTACTTAGACAAATTTTTTGCCTACGCCCATTTTGTGGCTTAGTCACCCCAATGACTAGTTAGCATTCGCAAAGTCCACCCAACGAGTACTTGGAATTTTGAGAGTTTGAGATAAATATTAAACACATGTACCGTACACAAGCGTAATAGTAAATAGACACAATGAATTACGGAAGAAACTCTAAACCTTGTATTTTATTCCTTAATTTTGAATACAAGGAATCAAGACCTTCACACAACGCTCAAATTTTTTCTCTATGGAGCCACACACACTTTTTTTATTAGTGAGCTCCTTGGCCTTTTTATAGGCACCGAATCAAGTTCTAATCCAATTAGGATTCAAGTATATAATAGACAAAGCACATAATTACAAGAGATATCAAATCCTACCAAAGATAGGACTCTTAAGCTAATTCATTTTCCTAACTCTCCCACATATTGGAGAATCCTTGTCCCATAAAGAGTCATCCGCAATCCATCTTTGATTAAGTCCAGCTGAAAGCATACTTTGCTGCTAATTGGCAAACATCCACCAAACATGCATTGGGTACCCGTCGCCGCATGGGCGTGCCTTGGGCTTCTACCTTTTGTGCGTACTACTTAGGCACAATCCGACATTCTTTTGCACAATACACACTCATCATGTCTAAGTCCTTCCTTGTTTTGGCTTTCATCTTTTACCAAAATATGGTGTCTATCAATCCTTCTCAATGTTGCCATTATTTGCACACATGTCTTTACTTGACGGTACTGATGCCATTACGTGCATTCCTCGTCAACTTGCCTATACGTTGGCATACTCCGTAAGTGCCCACAAGCTTCCGTTGCCACAATCCTTCAGCCAACCTTAATTTGACATATTAACAATCTACAACTTGATATTTGTGTTGCCAAGCGGGCACATGTCGCCTATTGACACGTGAAGCTGCCATATCAAAGTCACCCGACATAAAAAATGGCCAACACATGGCCACTTAGTTATAGATAGAGGCTAAAGTGGCTTAATTGCCCTTTTTGCTCTCACTTTTCCTTCAAAGGTTTGCATTATATTCTTTCCCCAAGTCTTCATCCTCAACCTCCTTTCCATCTTCCATTAGTGTTGGTTTAGTTCGAGCATATCACCTTACCTAAGTGGTGAATCAAATAAGGTGTGTCGACTTGTACTAGTGGCATTCCTAGTTTGGTTGCTTTGGTTTGGATCTTCAAGAAGTCAAAACTTTTATCAGGATTGAAGATCAAGAAGGAGAAAATCCTCAAGAGTTGATCAAGGATTAAAGATCAAAAGAAATAGTTCCAAGAGTGCAAGTAGTCTTGATGAGATATTGAAGATCATATGTAGTTTTTCATACTTTGATGATTTTTTAGGTAAATCACTTTTTCCTACATCCAAATTTAATTGGCATAAGTGGATCCGTATAGATGATTCTAGATCTATGTTAATCATTAGATGATTATGTTAATTTATGTATTCACTCGATGAAATTTTAAATTCCATTGTACTGCTCTTTGCTCCATTTAGTCATTTTTATAAACTTATAGTTAGAATGTACTAAAGTAGTATTATTTACATAATTCTCCTTATAATTTTGAAAAAGCTTTTAGTTTTGGGAATATGAATCTATAACAACCCGAAAATTCTTCTAATTTTATTGTCAAAATTTCACAATTTGCAACCAAAACCTCTCATGACATCCATTAAAAAAATTTTCCTACAATCAAAATTTTTTGCAAACATTCATTTGGCCGAAGAAAGATTTATTCAAACCTAAACCAATTCTTCAATTGTTTTTTTCAAAAAGCCAATTAAATTCAAAAAATAAATATATATGTGTGTGTGTATGTTTGCAAAATTTTTTTAAAAAAATAGGCCATACTCCTCCCTGAATTAAGGGAAAATATCTACTTATTATATTCACAAAATTCTTTTGGCCAAATATTATTGTGTGAGAGGAAAATCTATTGACCCTCCCAATTCTTGACACCTCATCATACCTAAAATTTTCTAAAATTTCAAAATCACCCCAACCTCCAACCATAAATAGGTTACCTTAGGTTTTACACTCTCACCTTTTGATCACTTGCCAATTTTCAAGAGTCTCAATACTATCTTCTTCTTCTTCTTCATCTCTTCTCTAAAATCTCTTCTTCTCCCATTCCTCCTTTTCATATTACACACTAAGAACACACATCAATCTTTAAAAGTTAAGAGCTAAAAGAGAAAAATTAGAGAAACACCTAACTTAAGGTAACAATCTTGGTAAGATTCTAAATTTAAACTTGTTAGGAATCTCACGATAAAAAGTTTGAAATGAAGAACATGATTTTCAAAAATGTGGTATTTAAAGGATTTTGATATTGAAAAAATAGGTGGACTAACTTGAAGCACCTAGGGATTTTTGGGTTACCATCTTGAGACTTGTAAATAAAGGACTAAGATAAGAGATTTTGACTATCACCTTGACTTGACAATCTTGATGATCATCCTTGGCCCATGATTAAATTCCTTTGTCTTGATTATTGATGATTTTGGACTTGGACTTGACCTTAATTCCTTTATATTGATGTTAATGGATTCTTTGTTGAGTTCCTTTGAATGATGAACTTGGACATATGGACATGATCTTAGTAATTTCCTTATTAATATATATGAATCCCTTATTGATTTCCTTTGTCCAAACCTTGGTAATGAATGAGGAAATCTTAAATATTTTATGATTCATTTGTTTGTTAATTATGGACATAAAAAGGCCTTAAAAAATATCCCCCTTTCTTGAACAATGCCCAAATCGGGCATTGAAGCGCCAAGTTCAGAAACCCTCTTTTGTTATTTTTGGCCTCTTTTTGCCTTCATATGTCTATGGTTCGTTCCTTTAAGATGTTGTAAGCTTGAAGTCACATTTTATGTGTCCAAGATATGGATTGAATTGAATGCTTGTGCCCGATATTTGTTTGAAATTAATCGTTATTTGTATCGGACAATGACTATTGATAAAATTCTTTGTAAAACTAAATATTTGAATGTGTTATTGGGCCTGAAAGCCACTAGAGGGATAGTTGGGCAATATCGGACCATCAATTTATCTCCCGTGGGTTTTTCCATGTGTTAGACAGTTTCACGGTTGCCTGGGATAGGCTTTTCAAGGGTGGTTTGAGGCACACGATCAACCAATTTTTCTTAAATTTTAAAAGATTTTATTTATCTTAATCTTAATTAAAAATCATTTCAAAAATTATAAATTATCAACTTTTCAAAATTTAAAAAAAAAAATTGATTAAGCGCTAGAGCACCCAGTCCAGAATCCAATTTCAGTCCAGTAGCTAAAATTTCCTTTCTTTTATCTCTTTTACCCCTTTTCATGCTTATACTGTCCATTTTATGTGATCCTAAGTACTTATTAATGAATTCATCCAGTTATTGATTCAATTGAAATCATAAATGGTTTTGATTTTTTCTAAATCTAGTCTCCAATACCACTCTGTAGTGCCCTGAACTTAGAGCTTTCACCCCTAGACTGAGTTGCTACCAAAATTATACTCTCACAATTTATTTACACAATATATATTTTATTAATAGAACATCAAAGTTGTTGTACTATGTCATTACAAAATTTGTAGCAAAGTTCAAAACAAATGTGAAAGAAAAATCTAAACTATCTACATAAAATTTCTCTATAGTCTTCACGACTTATCTTGCAAAATATTTTAATAAAGTAAGTTCAAAGAATTTAGTAAAATTTATGGGTAAGTTGGGATAGACAATGAATATAGATGAAAATGCAGTAGAGGGCATAAAAGAAACAAAAGTAAATTACATTAAACCCTCCAACTTTTAGGGTCCAGAGCACTTCACTATCTAATCTTTTCTAATGTGGGATTAACCCTTCAACGAATGAAGAACTTGCAATTTTGGTCCCGTTAATAGAGTCCGTTAGACTTGACTATATTTTCTCTCAAAAAATATATTTTTTGGAGGGTGTTTTAGTCTACCAACATTTAGACAAGGTTTCTTCATAATTGTACTCTAAAGGCTGTCAATAAACTCCCTAGATTGATCCACTCCCCCAAAGTTTCTGCCAAAACGTTCCAAATTAGAGTGATTTTGGGACTAAATTAGGGCTGTGAAATTAGGAAAAATTTTGTGCTGCAAAATTTTGAAAAACCCAGTACAATGGAAGGAAGATGCTACTATGGGATAACAACCAAATTGAAAACCTCTTGGACTGACTTGAATCTTAGGAAAAGATTGTTAGTTACTCCAAATTTTGGGTAAGGTTTCAATTCTTCGGATTTATTTGCAAAAACAAATATTTTGCAAATTTTTAACATTTTATAGGAATCTGGAGGATGCAATTTTTTTTGTTAAATAGATCCTCCAATGTGTCCTCAAGCCAGATCGATAATTTCGAGGTTATTGAGGAAAGTGAACAACTTTGAAACTAAAGTGGACATACTTGAAGCTGAAGTTGAAAGAAGAAGGTCCATTGAGGTGAAATTATGGTTTGGTTTGGCCTTTTCATGGCTGATCTTTTACTAGCTGTAGTTCAGGTGCTATGAATATGCTCTGGTGTTGTGATACTGCAAGTATGCTTATTTAAGCAACATTTGTAATGCTGTCGTGTGAGACCCCAAAAATTTTCTTAATTTAATTTTTAAACCCTTGTGTTTAATTAATAAACGTTTTAAAAATATTTTTAGAGAAACTTTAATCGATAACCGATTTTTTGCCGATTTGAGATTTTTTTCACAATTAAAAATATTTTATAATTTCGAAAAATTCATTTTACACTAAAAAATTATTGACAATATTATGTTTCCACAAAAACTTCCATAATTATATAGTTTCAAACCTTTAGTTTTAAAATTTCATTTACGATTGGAATTTCTCGGTAAAAAAAAAAATTGTTTTAAAAATTTCTTTCGACCCAAAACTTACCGAGAACACCTTATTAACTTTAAAAATAATATGTTGCGCCCAAAAGATCCTTGAAATTTTATTTCAAACCTGAAGTTTTAAAGTTTTAAAACTTAGCACCGTTTTAAAAAAATCATTATAGTCCGAAAAATCTTAAAACAGCAAAATTATTTCGATTTAGCAATTAAAAATTTTATTTCAATCAAATATAGTCCAAATACAATATTTTTAGCCCAAATAAATAAGTAAATGGCCCAAGAATTGAGCCCAAGACTTTATCCAATACTTCAAGCCCAAGTCCAAGTTTAATTCAAGAATTTTGGGAAAAAAAATAAAAATGAAAGGCAGCAGCCGACCACTCTTACACTCACATTTAAAATGAAGACAAAAATAAGTGAAGTAAGGCATGAGGTGTGTTAGAGCACATGGTGACTCACACACACATTGTCATCCAACAACATTATTATGAATTTCAAAGTATTTACAAGGCTATCAAGTATTGTCTCTTATATAATATACTAGTATATGTATTCTACAAGTATATATACACAAAAGAATGAGAGAAAAAAAGAAAAGAGCTCATTGTCTTCCTTTTCTCTTCTCTTGACCGAACATCCACTCAAGCAAGAAGAAAATTTTTTCCTTCAATTTTTCTTCACAATTCCACCAATTAGTTTGGTAAGTTTTAGATAAGTTTTGAGTGGTTATTTTGTTTGTACTTGAGAGAAATCTAAGTAGATTTCTTTGATTTGTTAGGAAGTTTGGAGCTTGAGTTAGATCCTTGGAAAGTTTAAAATTTGGGTAGCACGAAAAGATAAAGATCATGATATTCCCTTCTTCTTGACCTTCATGCCTTGATCATAGTTTTATTTCTTTGAAAAATCCATGGATGATATGCTTGTTAGCATGTTTGTTGAGATGATTTCTTTAATGATCTTGAACTTGTGTTTGTTGAGCTATTTGGTTAACTACCATATTGTTGTTAATGAAGTATGATCAATCTCTTATATATGAAATCATAAATCTGACTTTAGGACTATAAGAAACTCAGTGGATCATCACTTAGATTTAATGGTTTAATGATTTCTTGAATTAAATGAAGTTTGAGCATATTGGTTGCTCCGGAATGACCTTGGGCAGAATACTCACTTCATATCAAAAAATTGAAAACACCACTTTTACTACTCCAAAAATTTCATATAAGGTACCGTTAGAAACCTCTTCGAGTCTAGATGATATTATAATCAAGATCACCAGAAAATAAGGAGAGAAGTGGTAGAAAAATTTATTTGAACCAAACTTGCCATTTCAGCCAAAATAGGGGAGGCCTCTATTATAACTCTAACTTCAAAAATTCATAATTGGACCTCCATACATCCATAAAATCCAAAATTTACACCATTTGAAACCTTATTGAGTGTAGTTATCAGTAAAACCAAGAATCACCAGAATCTATGAAGAAAAAAGACCAAAAACACTACTTGATTCGAACTTACCAGCTTAACGAAGGGGCAGGGTGCTCACTAAAGCATGCTCTAAAACATCTTCCAACTTCAAACCATTGAAAATGAAGTTTTTCTTTACCAAATCATCCCCAAAAATATTCTTTAGAAACCTTATTAAGTGTGATGATAGAATCAAGAATCCTTGAAATCCATTAAGGAATCTGCCCAGAAAATTCTTTAAAGCCAAACATGTCAAACCAACTCTGGTTAATGGCAGAACCATAGGTCAACTTTGAAATTTTATAACTAAAAATCTACTTGTCGGATTTTCAATATAAAACCACCATTAGAAAGCTCGTCAAGTCTAAATAGTCATAAAACCAAATTGCCAATTTTATTTCATCAAATTATATTTTTAAAGTGGCCCGAAAAATCACTGTCGCATCAAAAACTCACAAAAATTGGCTTAATTGATGTTTTCATCAAAATAACTCTAAAAAATCCTCTCCTAAGACGTTTAAGTCTAATTTGATGATTCAATCAGAATTCTTATACCCCAGGTTTGAATTCCTAAATTTTCTTGCATCTGATTACTCAAATTTAATTCCGTATTATAAATTCTTAAATGTTCCAAGTCATATTGTTTATTGATGGCTTGAAATTTCTTAGAAATCATATCTGCTATTATCCACAATAATTAATTGATGATCATTACGTACCATCTTGCGAATGGAATTGAATAGGTCTGTATCTTGTTTTGAAATTTTGTTAGCTTAAGTCAGACAACTATTATTGATTTTGAAAACCTTAATGATTGATTGTTGGCCCCTGGGGATATCGAGGGGGATCGATTGGGCGTTAACAGAGCGTCGACCTAATCTCCGTGACTTCCATATCGTTTGAGTAACTTGGAAGGGGTTTGGAGGTAAGTTTCTGAATAACTACTCCCAGCACGCGGTCGACCGTGCCTAAATTATTTACTTGAATTGCTCCCCTCTAAACGTCCATTCAGGGAGAGACGGAGGCATAAGGGTATAATTGAATGATTTTGAAGTTACAAGAGTGACAGATCCACCAAATATTTGTTTCGGCCTTATATGATTTTTGACATTCGTATCATGATTTGAACTTCGGATTGTGACATTTACTTTACGAATTGAATTTTTGGATTTATGATTGTATTGAATTGAATTGATTGTCTCGCCACGAATGTCAAAATTTTATCATCAATGATTGATTGTACTCCTACTTGTTATTCCTTGATTCCTAATTTCTTTTGTCATCCATCATGATCTTTACCAAGTCTTTGGACTTATTTAAATTTTCTACCATGTGTAAGTGAATAAATTTGAGAAATAATATGACTATTGACACGAGAGCTTAGATTTGAATATTTCTACACATCTAATTTTGGTATTTGTATTTTGTTGATTGAGAAATTTTGGTATATTGTAAGAAAGATGTTGTAAGTTTCCAGCATGTACTGTAGCTAGTTATTTCTTTTGGATGTACATTGTAATTTTAGAAAATTTTGGACTTGTAAATTAGGATGAGATCTTGCACCTATGTAAATGAATTACTATAAAATTTTTCGATTGTGATTTTAGTTATTGTATAATTGTGATCACGTTGATTTTAACATTTAATTTTAGTACCTATGAATGTGAGTAATATCCCAAAGATTAGGGTGGAAGTGCACTAGGACCCGAAGTGTTACATGTCGTGCTGTCAGTTTCATTATGCTTCTGCACAAAGCATTCCAACATCAACAAGCACCAAACTACTGTAATAGCTTGCCAATGCACCAAATCCTAGCAACACCAAACAACACTGCAAGTATCCTTATTTAAGCAATGCTTGTGGTGCGGTGGTGCTATGAGTTTCATTATGCTCATGCACAAGGCATTCCAACATCAACAAGCATCGAACTCATTGTAACTCCTTACCAATGCACCCAACCCAGCAACCCCAAACAACACTGCAAGTATGCTTATTTAAGCAACACATAAACTCACTATATGAAGAACAAGAAAAACAAAATGCATATAACTTCAATTGAGTCTAAAAAGACCAACCACAACAAGAGAGTTTTGTGTTTTGTAGTGGCGCACAAAATAGGTCAAAAAAAGAGCAAGTTCATAGTTTGATTGTTGCCTTACAAAATATATTCTGCTTTTTGGCAAAATACAAGATAAATGACAATTCAAGTTTCATTGTTGGCTATAAATGGGAATGTCATCTATATCCTCCTTATCTATATCCCTTGGAACTCTTGCTTTAGAACTTGTAGCTGCTTCTTTCTTCTTCTTCATCATCATATCCTTGCTATTATTTTTGGTTGATTCCTGAGTTTGCAAGGTGGAAGGACTTATTGCAGTCGTAGCCAAGGCTTCAAGAGCCTCTTTAACACAAGCTCCTTGTTCTAGTTCAAAAGCTTCTTGGACTGCATCTTCTTTCTTGACTTGTGCAGCTTTTGCTTCTTTCCCTTTACTGCTTGACTTTTCAACATCATTGCCCTTACTTCTTGGGAACACCACTTTGCATTTGCCTTTGCTTTTATCTCTTGGGGATGCCACTTTGCTTTTGTCTTTGCCTTTGCCTTGATCTCTTAGAGACATTAGTTTGCCTTTTCTTTTATTATTTGGAGACACCACTTTGTTTTTTTCTTTATCTCTCGGAAACACCACTTTACCTTTTCCTTTATCTCTTAGAGACACCACTTTGCCTTTACTTTTTGGTGGCAAAACCTTGTCTTTGCTTAGAGGTAACAGAACCTTGTCTTTGCCTTTTGGGGACTTTTCAGTCTTGCCAGATTTTTTCTTTATTGTCTTAAGCTTAGAAGCTCATTTTCTTGTGTTTGCTGGGATTGTGATAGACTTCTGGCTACTCCCAATTTGCTCCAATACATCACCACTCATTTGTCAAGACATAAAATACCACATTAAGTTATTGCAATTAGCATGATAATTAAAATGAAATTGCATACTTACACTTGTGCTCCTCGTGACCCTTCCTGATTATGTGATTTCAGATGTTTGTGTCATGTCTTGTTGCTTTCTTTTAGTACCCTATGAAATATGAATAAGGTTAGAAACAAACATAGAAGTAGGTAAAAGTGAGTTTAACTGCAAACTCATAATATTCTTACCTTTTTCTTTCCTTCCTTTTGTTGTTGTCTTTCAACATTTGGTAGAGGCACCTCCATACTATCCTCCTTCTACTGGTTCTTTGGATTTTTGAGACACCCTCTGATGTTATGGCCTACAACACCACACATTCTGGAAGCCATTATTAACCCTTACCTTCCTAGTTTGCCATTTGTGTTGCTACAATTCTTGCCCACAACTTTCTTCTTCCCTTTTTCTTCTTCAATCTCTGTTGGTGTCTTCTTCCTATCTTTAATTTTTGGCGTACCAGCCATTTTTTCCTTCACAGAAGGGAGCAAACTGGGGTATTAGATTTAAGCCATTCCTCAGGGCCTTGTAGTGGTGCCATAAAGTGTCTGTACACCTTCAAACCTATGGTCTTAGCATAACAAACATCCACATAGTCCTTTGGTTTGCATCCCATGAAGTAAATGCATGATATGGCACGAGCACATGGAATTACTATCAGCCACCACTTTCTACAATTGCACACTCTCTCTCCCAAATGAACTATGAACCTGTCACCATGAAACCCCTCAACCTCAATTATTGACTTGCTTCTGGCCTCCAATATCAATGCATTAAAGCTTTTACACATGTTATTTAATAGAGCCTCACATTTAGACTGAAAATTGTAGCAAGATCTGGACCACTAGGTAGCAGGTCTTTTGGCAATCCATTTAAAGGCATCTAGGTATCTATCCCTCAACTCATTAGTACCCTCTCAAATCCACTATTTAGTGGCCTTAGCAGCCTTCCACAATATCATCTTCAAAGTCAACTCCTTATGAGACACATTGAACTTATTGTAAAAGTGCATGACACAAAATCTATGTTCACAATAAGGCATTAGAGTATTATTTGCCTTTATCAGCGCTTTTTGCTTGTTAGATATCACTGTCCAGTTCCCATCATCCCTAGTTATCCCAAGATCACTCACCAACAACTCAATAAACCAAACCCAAAATTATATTTTTCCTTTTCCACCATAGCATAAGCAAAGGGATACGTAAAGTTATTTGGATCTATCCCTATAGCAGTTAGTAGAATTCCACCTTAATTTGTTTTCAGAGGACAACCATCTAAGAAGATTACTTTTCTGCATTCAAGGAACCTCTGCATCAATAAGCCCCAGAACAGTTAAATCTCTTGAAAACCAGCCGATCCTCCTCTTTTTTTGTTTTAATTCTCACAGTTGAACCTTCATTAGTTTTCACAATCTCAACAGCATACCTATGTAACAAGCCATACTGCTACCTCTCTGAACCAGCTAACATTTGAGCCACTTTTTCCCTTAGCTCTATATATCTGAAACCTGCTAAACAACAATTTACACTCTTGAACCACTGACATCGTATTTTCCAATTTGGATCACTAACAAAATTGTCCTTATTCTTGTTTGCTATCTACCGACAATTTGTAGCTATCACTCTTTCTAATCTAGAGCTATCATGGACACTATGTAATATTTTAATCTGCATGGTATCTTGACCATAAATTCTTAATGCATAAATCTGCCAAGGACATGACTAATGCTTCATTTAACTTGCACTTTTTGTCTATCTTTTTTAGTGAACACTACATTTGTACCATTGACTGTGGAGTGTTGTCTAACAGCCTCCGTAAAGGATTTGGAATTTGGAAAATAAAGCCCTAATTCGAATTTAGGATCATCCGAGGGTGGGTTAAAGACATTAAATTGTCATAATTCTCCTTTCCCTTTTTCTCAATAGTCCTATTAGACTTAAGGTTTGAGATTTCTTCAATCACCTTCCCTCTTAAACCCCTAAGATCTATACTCACATTTAACTCTTCATCATTAAAAACATCAAGTTCACTATCAACGAAGCCATTAGAGTGAGATGAATCATTACCTAAGGATTGTTCATTATAACTAAAACTACCCTCATAACATCTAGCAAGCATACTTCATCAGTTATAATCTCCTCATATACTACCCTATTATCATTTGGATACCAACTTTCGACATCCTCTGCCCTACCCTCATTTGCTATCCCATCCCCAATCTCTGTACCCATTGCATCCTTTCCCACTGCCCCACCCTCATCTTCTTTAGCCATACCCTCTTTATTCATGGTTTTTCTATTCTGCACCTCATTACCCTCTCCCTGCTCCATTTCTACATCGTTAGTACCTACATAGTCTAAAGACTCCTCAATATCAATTAAAGTTTGACTCTCTTCCCCAACTGAACTACAACTAGGTTCTATACCTTTACCATGATCCACAAATACCCCAACAACCCTATCCTCATCGATAAAATTCACAAGATCCATAGCATTGGCATCATATTGCATCAAAGTTATACATGAGCAATCACTAGACCTAAACCTACTATAGTAAAAGATATCCTAGTCCTATCTAACCTAATTTCCTTAGCCATTTCATAAATTTCAAGTGAGGAAATTTCATCTCGGCAATAGTAATCTACAAGAGATATTTTCATCCCTACGTAAACCATTCTCATTTCTCCGTAAATCACAAAATTGTCCAGAGTGGTGTATTCTGATAGAAAACTTATCAGTATCTAAGCCTGCATACATCAATCAAATATAGATTTGTAAGGATTTTGGGACCACATTCTCAATTCTTACACAGTCAGCATAAAAAAGCCACATGTATAGCAAGCCCACATAAAACAGGAAAAGAATATAACACTAAATGACAATAAAAGACATAAATAAACAATAACAACAACAACAATAGCATATGGATAAAACGTGTGGGGCATATGGAAATGAATACATAATTGAATAAAAGCCAACATTAAAAGCCCACCAAACCCTAAATGTACAACACCATAGACCACATCAACCAGCATATCATTTCCATAAATAAAAAAGCCAATAACATCCAAAAATCTCAATCTTCTGCGAATTTAAAGCAACAAGTACAAAAATAAGTTGTAGTCACACTTACCGTAATCTAAAGCACACCTTCCTGGGGAAATATCATCTTCCTCTTGTCTTAAACGCCACCCCATTCAAAAAAAAAAAAACAAAAAACAAAAAACAAGTAAGATGCAGTTAAAAAAAGGAACTTGGTCAGAACTAACTGAGATTTTTCACTGCAGTAAAAACCCTAACTCAGATTTGTAAAGAAGGAGGAAGATGAAATGAGGGGGGTTAATTTGGCTGGGGGTTATTACTGTAATCACACTATAGGTGCAAAAACCAAAATGCCCAGACTAAAACTCTCGCCATCTACAATTGGTCCATTTGAACGGAATATTCCCCGAATCATTTAATAGACTATGTTAACTAGACCAAAATCGTACATTTTTCATTCATTGGGGGTTTAATCGCACATTCACAAAAATTAGGGAGTAAAGTGCTCTTGACCTTAAAGATTGGGATTTAATGCAATTTACTCATGAAACAATACATGCAATATTTGCACAATAAGATATTAGAGCAGTATTATGGCTAAACTAGTTATTTGGTGGTTCTCTACCCTTATTACTTCGTCATCATTAATCCTTTATCTCTCCAATTTCACCCTCGACTGGCTGCTCGAAGGGGAATACATTCATTATTGACATGATCGACTGCGTGTCAAAGATTGAACTCCCAAAATGCCTAAACTCTAGACAATTCATAAAGCCAACCAACTATTGAAAAAACTCGATAAGAGATTACAGTTGGCTCGATATTGCCTAGCTCCCTTGCCAACTGGGCGCTCCAGCACTCCACCGAATTTTTTTTTTTATTCTGAAAACCTAATAATGTATAATTTTTAAAAGGATTTTTAATTAAGATTAAGGTGAATAAAATCTTTTAATATTTAAGGAAAATCTGACTTTAAATACTTTGAATTTAAAGTAAGGGTTCCAATTCAAACTAGGGTTTCATGAACAATTATGACAAGAACAAACTAAAATCTTTGTTTCTTAAATCAAAATTATCAAGGAATCAAGAGGATTTAACATGATTTCAAGAAACAAGAATTTGAATTAAGAAATTAATATTATAAAATCAATAAAGAATAACCATGAATTTTACATCAATTTCTAGCTTTCCTAATTCCTCTTCAAAGTGTTTTCCCCCTTTTCCTTCACTTCCAACTCCTTCTTCAATTCTTGTGTATTGTAAAATGTAAGTTTTCGGGATTTAAGAGTGTCAGATAATTAATTTTTTGGGTAGGAAAAGAAAGATGAGAATTTGATGTTTGTGTGTGTGTGTGTATGTGTGTGTGTGTTTGGTTGTTTGTGTGTAGAGATAAGAATTTAATTCAAGTTCTCCCCTATTTATAGATTTTGGCTAGGGACTAAGTTGTAAAGAAAAGAGGATTAGGGGTTAATTTGCAAAGAAGAAAAGTTGAGGTGGAAGGATGAGATTTTGCCTAAGTTGTGATGTATTGTCTTCATAAAGATGTCACCAAGTGAAGGATGTAAATGGCTTCACATAATTGTTCAAATGAAGTGTTGAAATGGTATAATGGAACTTTTGCCAAATTTTGCCATATGGAAAAACTTTTGGCCTAGAAAAAATTCGTGGCCGAAATGAAACTTCTCTCTTTTGTGTGTGCATGTGTATGACTGGCCATTTGGCCCCTTTTTTTTGCTAGAGTTATATATATATATATATATAAAGTTGAGAAATTTTTATGGTTCAAAAGAAATTAAAGAATTTTATATATATATAAAGTTGAGAAATTTCTATGGTTCAAAAGAAATTAAAGAATTTTGTATAATAAATTTTGAGGATGAGTGTAACAATTTTAAAAATTGTAGAAAAATATTGTTATGCATGAATAAAATTTTATTAATGGAGTGAAAGGAATTTTACGGGATATTACAATTTTTATTGTTGCTATGTTGATTTTTGGACTTCTTGTACTCTATGATCATTATTCTTTTGGCTCCTCTCTTAATCCTTATTTCTTTACCTAGATTCCATTTCTAGCCATATTCTCTTACTAAGTCACTCGAACTTATTTTATCTTGTGTAGGTGATTAATTTTGGAAGTTTTGTCAAGACTTGGGATCGTTAGATTTTATGATATATTAGCTATGAACTTGTACACACAATTATGATAGTTTCGTCTTGTAATCTTGAAAATTTTGTATCATGATGGATTGTATTGGTAAGATGTAGGTATGATTTTGTGATGTTGATATTGTTATTAAGTTCCATTTTGAGGTTTTGTTTTAGATACTCCCTTCCATGGTAACGACTCGACCTAAGAGCGGACGCTATAGATTCAAGGCATTACAGAATCCATGGAGATAGATTAAATAGGACGCTAGGGTTTTTTCAAATTTTAAATGGGCATGACTTAGTTAATTTAAAAAGTTAAATTAATCCAATTAAACGGTAGATTATTTAATGGCACCAATTGAAAGGAGAATTATAAAGATAAGTTAATGTGTCTTTAATTGGCAATTCAAATAGAATTTTAATTTTTAGATCAATTAAGCAAATTGACCTAGTGTGACGGGGCACACTGGACCATGCCACTTGGACCAATATAAATAGGATAGCGGCTTTCCAAAAAACAACAAAATGTGACTTTTGTGCATAAGATGTATTAAGGTTTGCTACTTACTAAAAGTTAACTACCCAACTAAAGAGTAGACTGTAGTTATGAGAGTTGATAAATAGATACACATCTTTAGTTAGAGAGTTGATAAATAGATACACCCATTTATGCATGGATTAGATATTTTTTGGCAAAAAAATTGTCTACAAGAAGGGGAGGGGCGGCCGTTTCGAATTTGGGGCATTCCCAAACTTCGAATTTAAACTGCTTTGTAAGTTCCCCCCCTCCCCCCAATACTTTTCTGTAACACCTGAGAATTCCTGAAATAAAATTTTGAGTCATCGATTTTTTGAAAATTTATTCGATTTCAAAATCACAAGCGCCGTTTTAAAAGCAAAACACGTTTCATGCATTCGAAAAATTTTCGAGTAAACACGTTTCATTTCCTCGTCACATTTGGACCCAAAACGAGCCCAAAAGCCCATAAAACAAGCCCAAATTCATAGCCCAAATCCTAGCCATTATATTTGATCAAATGAAGCATCTTTGAATTCAAAAAATAAAAAAAAAAAAAAAAATGGATCTATAGAAGCTGCTGGCTGAGCAGCCCTATGGATGGGATTAAATCCCATCCATCCATCACCAATTGCAATCAAATCTTGCAAGAATTAGATATTTATTTTAAGGGGCTTGAACTACTTAATTCTTGGATTTTAACCCCAAATTTCCCTTATAAATAAGCCATATTCTAAGCTAAGAAATTTCCGCAAACTCTCTCCATACTTGAAAGATTTTCTTCCTTCAAGAACAACACTTGCATTTTCTTCTCTTCGAAAACCGGTTTCTTCAAGGGGAATTGAGGTGGTGAGTACTCATCCTAAACTCTTGGTAAGTTAGCTTATAAATGTAATTTAAGAATGGTTAAAGAGATGGTTATATAGAACTTAACATAAGTATGAATATAATTATAGGTATTGGGAACTAAGCTTGGATCTCCTACATTTATCAAGTTTTAGCATTTAAAGGTAAAACTTATAGCTTTCTTGAATCCCTCATGAGCATATGATGTTAATCCTTGCTTTGATAATGCGATCATGGCTTGAGTTTTTGAGATTTTGCTTCATTTGAAATGTTGAAATCATGAGCTTATATTGTTGCCTTTGTTGATCTTGCTATTATGAGCTCTATTCCTTGATTATGTAAATTCGAAGCTTAATGAATCCTCTGGACTCGTATACTGATACTTTGGATTACGTTTTGAAGAATGAACTATGGACTAGGAGGAAAAACAAACTAAAAATTGGTTGAAAGCGAGAGATATGGACTAAAACAGTATATTCAACTTAAAAACGATCTTTCGAAAAATTTCAAAACCAAACTTCAAACCAACAATTTACAAATGTTTTTACGTATAAGAGAACCCCAAAAATGTAGTTTTGGATCAAAAATTCAAAAAAAAATTAAAAGACGAAAAATCAATTTTTTTCCCTAGAGTTAGCGCCTAAGCGCGCAGAGTTGGGCGCCCAAGCACCCACTCTCGGGTTAAATGACCAAATTTTCCAGAAGCTTGGGCTTGTATGGGCACCCCAGCACCCAACTTCTGCCCAAAAATTTTATTTTGAGCGCCCAAATGCCCATTCCAGTAACCAAACCCAATTTTTAAAATCTCATTTCTTGTCATATCAAGTCCATATCAGATCTTTCTAAAGTGATTTGAGTTTTGGAACGAAAATCCTCTAGTCCATAGTCAAAATTCTGAAATGTTCGATTGATACGTTTGGCTTAGTTTGATATGTTATTGAAATTGATGGCCAATCAATGTTGTGCCGTAATGACCTTATTGAATGATCAATATGCCCTTTATTTCAAGCCTGAATGAATGAACGAATGTGGATCATAGGGAGTTTTCTTGGAGACTGAACACGGATAATATCGGATTATCGACTAGGACCCTTGAAAGTCCCTGAATGTTGGATAGTTCGGATGGATTTTGGAGGTAGAATCTTGAAGAGCTATTCTGAGCATGTAGGTCGGCTGTGCTCTCTGAATGAATAATGCTCCTTCGGGAATTGAAGGGATAAGATTGAAATGTATATGTTAAAGTTGTAAGGGTGATAGACCTATCAAATTGCTTGATTCAGCCTATTGACTTGAATGTGATAAATGTCTCTTGATATATGTTCAAGTTTGATCGCTTTGATTATTTCTGAATTGTTTATCAAAATCACATTCTTGTCTCATTGTCGATATGCTCATTTGTTTGAACTCCTTATTCTCATTTCCTGTTACAAGTTTTACTGGGTCAGTGGACTCATGACTCTATATCATTATATAGGTCCATGAGACTTGACGTATGAATGAATAAAGCTCTACGATAGATTGTTATCGATTATTTTGGAATTATACTCACTTATGTATTTTGGACCAATCTTTGATTTTTGGACTTGTGGACTTAAGAATGTATAGATTGACGTATTGTAATGATAAATTAGATGTTATATGTAATTTGAAACATTTTGACTTGACATGATATTATGGGAGTTTAGTTTGAATGGTTATGTTGTATTAGTTTCTGCATTGATTTTAGAATGTATACGAACGCGAGTAGCACACCCCGAATCTTGGGACAAAATACTACTAGGATTTTGGGGGCATTACATTTTCCTTCTCCGTTGAGTTTAGCTTATTCAGTTCATTAAGTGCCTTTATTTAATTCATCATCTTTATCATCAATGTTCTCATTAAGTCATGATTAGACATCGTTAAATACAAAGTATATGAACTTTTTCTCAAATAGAATAAAGTTGAACAAATTTCATTTTCTCATAGAACCTTTTAATTAATTGAACCAAAGCTGGGCAACCAAAATTCTCACATTATCTTTATAGCATCCTCAAAAGTAAAGAACCACCAAAATTTATGCTCACAGGATTTTCATCTTCTTTGCGACATCCAAGGCATTACAATCTGGTGCTAGCATAATATAAGCCTTCTTGGTGCCATCAGGCCTGATCAAGGTATTCACTTTCTTGGCCCGTATCATAAACATCTTCTCAACTGCATCTTTGATATTCTTCTTATCAGCACTTTTATCTACGATAAAAATCAAAGTGTCACTTTCTAATGCTGCCTTTATTGCAGATTCAGTGTGAAGGGGATATCTAATAATTGGAAGAAAGTCAGCCTTGTTGCTCTTGGCCGTGCTAGTGTTAAGCCTTTCAGGATTTATTTCTTCTCTTGATGTCCTTGCATTAGACAATGTCCCTTGATCTAAGACATTAACATCCTCAAAAGTTGCTGTCGCAGAATCTGTGTTCTTCAATAATTCTGTTGCTGCAGCAGCGCCAATCTCAGCATTAAACTTTGTGGCCACAGGGTGCACTAAAACCCTACCTTGAATATGAAACTTGGAAGCTCGGAAGCTACGAACCACATCCTGAAGCCAATACATGAAGAAACAAACAACAACCTAATACATCAATGATACTGGAAGTTTAAAGATTACAAACAAGACAATAAAATGTTTGCCACGACTGACAATTGATGGAACTCAAGTTTTGAATCTCAAACAATAAATCTATCCGTTTAGAATAATTTCCATTCTCAAATACAAGCTGCACCATCTAAGAAATTTTACCACAATCATAATCCAGACTATCATCAACATACTGTATAGAAACTACGACCATATGTATTAGACATTCTTGCAATCTTATTATCAATGCAAAAATACTTTTAAGAGAACAATAAAATAATGGAAGGTTGTTGTCTCAGAACTTGTTCCCAAGATTATTCCACGGATTTCATTTGATATCCATAAGGTTGCGCAAACTTTAGACTTAAGATAATAGATGCGATATGTTAATCAATGAATTAGTGAAACATATCAAAGTTGAGTGCTTTGACAAAAGAATGCAGACTGCAGACCATAACAGATATATTATATGACAGAGCTCCCACATTCCTTAGTTGGCAGTCACAGAGTACATTATTTGACTTCCTTACTCTTCTGCTGACCATCTGCAATCTGCACATGCTAGAAGACGCACAAAGACTAGAAACTTTCATAAATATAGTTTACTACTACTAACAAATAAAATCAATCTTGGTCACCTCCCTAATGCATGAATGGCTTAGCAGCTTGTAATTTAACTATGATTTCAATCAATTAAATGATAGGAAAACCAGAAATCTGAATCCCTACATACTGATGTAGTATGTAAGGAAAACTCACATATACATCTGTCCTATCTTGGATATTACTTATTCCTCACTCAATTTTTTGAATGCTTTAATGTCAAATCCTCAGATTTTATACCACACGATAACTGAAATAACAGAAGCTTCTGTGAATAATCGAAATGTTCCTACCCGTGCACAGTCGAGTTATGATTCAAAACAATCAGACATTTGAAGTCCTATTGCCACTCAGATGATATAGATTTATTAGAAAAGTTCATAAACTTAAACCACACAAAAGCATTAACACATGCTAGCACCATAGTCTTCAGAGGGGGGAACCTGGCACTAATCATTAACCTATTACTATGGAATCTCTTTTTACTAATAAAGTTCAATGGCTCCAAAATTGTAATAGGGCTGACTTCATATACAATCAACATAATTTTTTCACTACAGCTCAAATTAAGACATGCTTAAAGCGTTCCAGGATCCCTTATACACAAATCAAATAATTCCATTTAAGTAGAATTGATAAGAACATGCTGTAAATCATTAAAGCATGCAACAAACTTTAAGCTGGGATCAAATATTTTGCTCAGATTATTGGGTATGTGACCTTCATTCATGCTCACGCACTAAAACAGTCAAATAAAGAAAACTGAAACAAAATCATAAACAATTTAACACTATTTTGGGAAAGCAAAAACAAATTCTCTTAAATGAAAAAGTACAAGTCTAAAACACAACTTATTCAAGAAACATCTATTTCAGTGAATAATATAATAGCCAAGCCCAATTGTAACAGAAAAAAGGAAAATTAAAGACAATCACTTTTTCTATCGGATAAAGGGCGGATGTTAAAGGGTAGAGCTTTCTGGAAGCTGAAGGTAACCCGGACCAAAACTCAGAGGGAAATGATACCCTGTGCTGCCGGAGCCAAATCCCAGAATCTTTGGTTGGTGAAGCTACTGCAGCAGTGATCATTTGAAGATTGAACGAGAAAAGGAAAAATATTATGCAGTCAGAAAATCGAAGAGAAATAAGAATTAAAGGCGGGTTTAGGTAGGGTTTTGGTGAAGAAGCTCAGGCAGAAGCTTCCGGAATCCCATTTCGCCTCCTTTTTTTAATTATTTTTAGCTCCTTTTAATATTAGGGTTGTCTAGTAGTCAACTCTTGATCAAATCATTAATGTTCAGCTTTCGAATTCAAACCCTATCAGTATAAGGTAAATCACACTTCCCTCAACTTTTACGGATCATTACACTTTGCCCCTTAATTTTTGTGAATGTGCATTAAACTCTCAATCGTTTGAAAATATGCATTTAGGTCATATTTTGTCAAATACAAAAAAATATGTCCAGAATATTCCATTTTCAAGCACTATATTCAGTTTTTAAGAGCAAAATAGTCATTTGACATTTATAAAATGGCTTTGTGGTCATTGCACCAAAAAATGGCGGAGTATAAAAATGAAAAAAATATGAATTTTACCTGAAAAAGGCTCAATTCTACTACTTATTGACGCCGTCAACATTCAGAAATTAACCCCAACTAAGCTTTGTTCTTCCGTTTCCTCCAAAAAAAAAAAAAGAAAGAAAGAAAAAAAAACAACAAGAAAGAAAGGGGAAAAACAAACTCTAGTTTTATCTTAAAATATCGTTCGAATACATTGAAAATGAAGCAATATAGAATATTTATTTAAAAAAAAAGAAAAAAAAAACAACAACAACAACATAGAATAACTCTTTTTTCCCCCCTTTCACATCCCTATTATTCACACCCCAAATATTTACAAGAAAAATAGTAGACTCAAATTAAACCTTACCAAATCGTGGCCCCAATTCATCTACCAAATGCCACATATTTTAAAAAAACAAAAAAAAAAATCACATAAAAGAATGCCATTGCAAAATAATAAAATAATAAAGCAAGTGAAAACAGTGATACAAACTCACCACCATGAATGCAATCCTTTCTTCTTCCACCATTTTGCGACTCAAAAAAATCCCTTCTTTGCAAACACCAGCTTCTGTTTTCACCTTTTAATCTCACCAAAACAAGCTGCAAATGTCAAGCTATTTTGTGCAAAAGGGCTCAGTTTCCCTTCAAATATGAGAATATTTGCAAGTTCACAAACAACTCATTCGTCTGCTAAAGTTTCAACAAGTACTTCTCCCAAATTAGAGTTGAAATTGAATGTGGGATTTGGAAAGAAACCTTCAACTAATTTTTTTTTTTTTTTTTTT
>JACFYI010003824.1:120910-144491 GCA_014898755.1 Handroanthus guayacan | reverse complement strand
TTTTATAAAAATCGTCTTGTAATTTTGATCAGGGAAATCTCGGGTGTTACATTTTTAGCATCCTTTTACGTGTAAAAATCAACGTCATGAATTAATACCTCTTGTTCTTAAAATTGATAAAACTCTGCAAGTTTTAAGAAGACGACAGATAGAGAAAAACATGGGAGAAGCCAAAGTTGAAGACGACGAAGTAAAAATCATACAAGACGACTTCAAGGATATGCTAGTTGAGGATCTTGTCATTGAAAGAGCTAAAGAAACTAAAGCGCACATAATGTTGCCTGCTAATAATTTCATAAGTGCTTAATATTTTCATATATTTTAGTTATAGAATTATCTAATTTTCATCTTATTTTAGACTAAAATTGCGCCAAGTGTACAAAATGCAGGTTAATTAACAAAAAAAAGCACAAAAGGAGGGAAAAAAAACGAAATAGTTCACTATTAAAATGGGCTCGAGAGTGCCCAGAGTTGAGTGCGGACACGCCCATAATAGTACAAGAAAAAAAATGATACCACGTTGGGCACGAATGCACCCAAGTCGGAAGAAAATGCATAATTCACTGTAATGGGCACCACTATACCCATTACCCACTGCAGTTGCGTCACATATTATGCTAAAGGCATGAGTTCTCCGAAATGGGCACGATTATTCCATTTTAGTCTTGCGGACGCACGCATCAGATTTAGACTTTTATAAGGAAAAGGATTCTATACACTTTCGATCTATTTACTCTCCATTCGGCCTAACACTTGATTCTTAACCTTGTGTGCACTCAGCATGACAAAATCAGAAGAATTTGTGGAGAGTTCAGGATCTATTAAATGAAGACTTCAACTCGAGTTAGGATTCCAGTACTATAAGTGGGACAATTTAAGGTTTATTTTGATCATCCTAAATCTTCTGAAGACTTGTTCAGAGGAAGCATCTCAAATTACCATGTCTTTAGTTTTTCAGTTATTTTCTGTCTATTTCTTTCCTCATCATAGTTCATGTTTATTAATGTGAATATGAACTAATTTTGTTTTTCATATAATTATTTTTGAACCTTTTTGCATAGATTTATTTCAAATTGTTATTTTCCTTTGATTCTTCGTGTGATTTATGGTTATTTTTCTATCCTGATACTTATTTTAATTTGATTGTCTGGCCAGCAATTTAATTATTCTTCTAAAATCTAAAGATTCTTGAGAGGGATATTTAGGGAAGAACTTAAGTTTGATTTATTTGAATGAGATAAAAAAAGTGATTTTCATGTGAGATAGGAATATACTTACATGATTTAGGTAGTCTATTAAGTTGTTTCTTGACTAATTTCTAATTTTTGTAATTTATATAGGAATGTATTGAATTGATTAATTAGGAGTTTTGATGATAAGCAACCTGGAAGGGCCTTGTAGTTGCATGAGACTTTGGGCTAATAATTATAACCATTCAGAGATCATTGGGAAATAACAAGAGAACTAATTTACGTGAATTGGTGATTTCATTATTCTAGGATCTTCATTGTACTTGAATTTTAGTTGATAAAATTACAAAATTTTCTTTTCACAAACTTCTTAAAGAAGTTCTGTGTCGCCCCCTGAAATCCCGATAGTGTTCTGACCCGAGACCCGAGGTGCATCACTCGCGTTCTATATATTCTAAAAACTAATACAGAAATTCGAGACATAATCATTCAAATTAAATTCCAAAATATCGACAAGATGATCCAAACTAAGTTCTACGATACATCACTACAAGCCAAATTGTTCCAAAATACATAGAACGTTTCTAAGTCAGTACAGACCATAGTTCTACGATATATCATTACAAGCCAAATTGTTCCAAAATACATAGAACTTTTCTATGTCATTACAGACCATCGATTTATACAATTCTAAAACCATAAACAAAAGATCAATCCAAAATACAAAACTAATTTCATAAGTCCAAAAGCGATAAATTAAGCCAAAATACAATAGAGATTACAAGTCCAAAACAAGTTATTACATTCTATCAAGCCTCATTCAATCATTTGATCAATATTCAAGAACCTAAATGGTAAATAGAGTCATGAGTCCACTGACCCAGTAAAACTTATAGCAGGAAGACGAGAATAAGAGGCTTAAGAAAAATGACCATATCAATTAATACGACAAGAATGTGATTTGGCAAACAATTCAAGACAATCAAGACGATCAATATATATATATATATCAAAAACATTTATCACATTCAAGTCAACAGGCTGAAATAATCTATTTGGTAGTTCTATCACCCTTATATCGTCAACATAAACATTTCAGCTTATCCCTTCAACTCTTGAATGAGCTCAATCAATCAAAAAGCACTGCCGATGTACGTACTTAGGGTAGTGCTTCAGAATCCTACCTCCAGAATTCATTCGAGCTACCCAATAATCAGGGATTTCGACAATCCGATATTGCGCAAGTTCGATCCCCAAGAAACTCCCCAGGGCCCATAATCAATGAATCATATTGGCTTAGGAACAAAATGGACATTCAATCTATCAATAAGTCGACAAGGCATAACGTTCAATGGCCAACAATATAGCCAACAATATCAAATAACATTTCAAATATGCCAAACGTATCATTCATTCATTTCAGAAATCCGGCTATGGACTAGAGGATTTCGTTTCGAAACTCATGTTATATTAGAAAGATCGGATAGGGACTTAATTTGACATGGAGTAAGATTTTGAAATAAAAAAAAAATCAAGTTGGGATCGGAAATGGGCGCTTGGGCGCGCAAACAGGCGCCTGAGTGCGCAAAACAAAGTTTCGGATCAGTAGCTGGGCACCGGGGCACCCAAGCTATTGGAAAGTATAGCCATTTGTCCTGAGAGTGGCGCTTGGGTGCCCAACAATGTACGCTCAGGCGCTGACTCTCGGGTTAAAATATGATTTTTTGTCTTTTGATTTTCTTTGAATTTTTCCTCCAAAAATACATTTTGAGATTCTCTTGTACGTAAAAACATTTATAAATCATCGTTTCGGATTTTGGATTTGAACTTTTTTGAAAGATCATTTAAACGTCGGAAAACACGGTTTTGTCCATATCTCTTGTTTCTGATTAAATTTTTAGTTCATTTTTTCTCTTAGCCCATGGTCCATCATTCAAAACTCAATCCCAAGCATTGGTATGAGAGTCAAGAGGATTCATTTAGCATGGGATTTACATATTCAAGGATTTGAACTATATTATTGACAAGAAGAACAATAAAGCAATACGAGTTCACAAAACAACATATCAAGGACATCAAATTTCCAATAGCTCAAAGCATGCTCGATCATTTACGGAAAAGCTAGAAACATATGCTCATAAAGAGTTTCAAGAGAGCTATAAGTCTTGCCTCTTGTAGTTGAATCCTTGTGAATATGCAAAGATCCATTCTTAATCCTCAATTGCCTAAGATCACAAGCATACTTATATCAAGCTTTATATATAACCATCACATTAATCATTTTTAAATCATATTTAGAAGCTAACTTACCAAGTGTTGGGCAGAGAATACACCACCTAAGTCCCCCTTAGTGAATCGGTTTTAAGAAGAAGACAAGGATGCAATGAAGTTTATAAGTGCAAGAGTGTTTGAGAGGAGAGAGTTAAGTTTCTGTAGAAATTTTGATCCACACTTTAGGCTTATTTATAGAGTGGAAATGGGGCTAAAATGAGAGAATTTAAAAGTTGAGGCCCTGTAGAACAAATACCTATAGCCTAGCCAACTTGGTGTACATGTTAGGATGGATAGATGGAATGAAAATCCCATCCAATAGCAGCTGTGATGGCTGCTGCAGCTAGAGCTGGATTTTTCAGATTCTATTTTCCTTTTTTTTTTTAATTTCAAAGATGCTTTGCTTGGTCAATAAAAATGGCTAGACATTGGGCTATGATTTTGGACTTGAAAATTGGGCTTTTGGGCTCGTTTTTAGGTCGAAATGCGACAAGAAAATGAAACGCATTTGCTTGAAAATTTTCTGAACATGTGAACGAGTTTTGGTTTTAAAACGATGCTTGGTTTTGCAATCAAATAAATTTTTGATAAATTGGCATTTCAAGAATTTTATTTAGGGATTCTCGGGGTGTTACAAGTTCATTATACCAACAAAACCTATAAAAGTTATTTGTGTTCTGGACATCTTCAGTTGAAAAATGATTTGATTCTTTGTTGAAACGATACTCATATTCATTACTTTGCTACTTGTTTTGATATGTGTATTTGCGTGCAAGTTATACCTAACAAGTTTTTGGCACTGTTGCAGGGAAATATTTTTTTTTTTGTTTATATTTAGGCAAAGCATTACAAATTGTAACTAAAAATTATTCTTTCATTGTTTTTTGTCTCTGGGCGTAACAAAATTTATGCAAAAAGGCCTGAACAAGGAATTGATTCCATTTGATCCTAAAATTCAACGAATACTTTGCACTTTTAGGGAAAGGATGACAGAAGAAAATATTTTGAAAGAAGAAATTGAGGTCAAGGTTAGACGAGAATGAAAGGGGAAGAAGATACAAACAAATTTCAAAAATAAAAAATGCAGCCAAATTTAAACTTAATCAGCATAGATTATATATATCTCTTCTAAGATCAAGTTATGCAAAATGAATTATAAATAAAAGAAGACTACCTTAGAGCAAAATTCAAAAATCTTCAAGATGATACTTGATCTTTTTCTTTCGATCCTCGATCTTCAAGCTTCAAGCAATCAAGGATGATCCACATCCTCCAAAGGATTTATTTTCCTCTTGGCTGAAAATCTTCAAGCAAAACAGTCCCAAAACTTGATCCAAATCAAAGAATCTCACCAAAAAATCCTTCAAGTGTACGGTCTCTAATGCTAGTCCAACCTTTTGATCAATTGGAGAAAATTAGAAGAAGATGACGACTAAAATTTCAATTGAGATTTGAGAGATAAGAGAGAAGATATGTTGGAGAGGATTTAGAGGGAAAATTCAAATTATAGAAGTGGTGATTGTGTGTTTATTGGCCAGTTACTGGGGGCCTTCTATAGTCCAATTGGATTGAAGTGGATTAAATATTTTGAGATTCATCTAGAAGGATGATCACATCATCCATGCTTTAAATTCTCTCAAAATCTCATTGGTCCACTTGGATACTAAGTTGAATATGAGTTGGCATTAGACAATTGATTAACTCTTTAATTAAATTTCCAACTCATCCATCTAGATTCCCTTTTGAATTTTTCTTCAAAATTTGAATTAGCAAATTGGCGCAGCCACAATTTGACACTTTAAATTAATTGGATAATTCAACCATTATATTAATAGATTGGTTTGACTCTTCAAATTAGTCTAGCTAATTGCATAATTAAAACTTTAGTCAAACCTTTTGACTTTAGTCAAAATTGTCCCTTCCACTTAATCCCTATTAAGTGCATCATCTAAACCATGTAGATGACCCTTATTAAATTTATTTCTTTCTATCAAGGCTTTTGTGTATGACCCATTAGGTTCAACAATTAATTAAATATGGTCCCGCAACAATTTGCGATTTAATTAGTGAATAAATAATTAAATATTTTTTTTGATTAATTAAACTCATTTAATTAATTACTCATTAAAATTAATCTCTATTAATTCTAGAATACCCAATTTCTATGTTCGATGTCTAATTACAAGCTCATGGAGCCCAATTGATTGATGGAATTAATATTAGTGTGCACCTTTCCACTTATGCGTATCATGCAAATATGGTCCTTCTAATTCCTATCTCCTGATTGAAGCTTAGGTTCAAAATATTTTTGGTACCCCAATAGCCCATATACTATGCTTCTATTTTTAATGATCGCTTCAATGTGACATTTCAATTAGAAATTCCTTTCCAAATAGTCACACCACATTGCACAGGGATTTTAGTGAACTGAGTATCATAGAAAACATAAGAGATGTACTCATTTATCAAATGAGAAATTAGATCCTCTATTGGAACTCACAAACCTCCACGCGTAGTTAGCTTATCTCCAATGAGCATCTCATACGATTTGCTAAGGGATCGAGATGAACATCAAAGAACATGGACATACCACAAGGTTACCATAGTTCTTTAAGTCAAAGAACTAGTTATATGCACTAGCATAAGTAAGAGAACATCCCATTACTGAATGCCACTAGGCTACTTTATGAGTTTCTTTTGACGAGTCTTTCAATGAACTTGTTCTCTAAAGCATCCAGTAACATGCACCGATATCAAGGACATCGTTTATTTATGAAAAGAGCAACTATCCAACCCTTTAGATGAAAGTGAAGGTTAGGCTAACATAAAATCAAAAACACAGCGGAAATATACATTCATCAACATGAATCAATACATAAACCTTCAAAAAATCCTCATATGAGCATAGAATTTAGATTAAAGATGAGAAAACCAACATTAATCAATAATAAGCTTTGGCCAAACACTTAGGGAGATCCAAAACTTTTACTCTCAAGTTGATCAACTACTTGATCTACACTAAACTTGATGGATCCAATCCAAGGCTTGATCAAATCTTCAAATCCTCTCCAAAACTCCAATAACCGAAGATGATCTTCAATTGGATCTATCGAACACTTTGTTCCTTCAAATCTCCAATTGCCATGAGCTCTTCTAATTGGAATATCAACTCTTGATCATCCAAAACTATGTAGATTTATGCCTCTAATATTGATCAACTCTTCCTCTTTGGATTATCACTTGGATCTATGGTTATAGGTTAGATCCAAGTATGAATTTGTGAAGAGAAAAGAAGAAGACTTGAGAGAGAAAATATTTTTAGCTTTTTGATCTTTTAAAATTGATATGGCCGAAAATTTGAGGTGTTTAGGGGAGGTATTTAGATCACCTTGCCAACTTGGATGCTTAGTTGGCAGGTTAGTTTTGAAGGGAAAAATCTAGATTCATCTTTTCAAAATATCTTGGCCCACTTGGCATCTATGTTGGATAATTTATGTGGTATTTTAATTAATAATTAATTAAAGTGTTACATGGTTTCCAATTAACTTTAAATATCTATTATAATTTTCGTCCTAATTTAAATTATCATTTTGGATCAATTAATTTAACTATTGAAATTAATTGAATTAAATTAACCATTAATTTAATTAGAATAATGACTCTTCAAATTGTTCTATTCAAGAAGACCAATTTCGACTTTAGTCAAATATTTTGACTTTTAGTAAAAATCTCTCTTCTTTTGCCTAAATCTAATTAGAGAATCTCCATTAAATTCATATAATAACTTAGTCGAGGAAGGCATATGACCTATTAGGTTCATTAATTAATTAGACATGAGTTCATAACTTTTACGATTTATGATTAATCAAACAATTCAATCAATCACTTATAGAATTAATCTCTATTAATTCTAGAGTACCCATCTCTATAGTCGATGTCTAACCATAAGTTTATGGAACCCAATTTATTAGTGAATTAATTGTATGTGAACCTCATCTACTTACGCGTGCCGTGCAAATATGGTTTCTCTATTTTCCATCTCGCAATTGAAGCCAAGGGTTCATATATTTTCAGCGATCTAATAGCTCAATAACTGTGCATCTATTCTTAATGATTGATTTGTTCATGAGTTTGATATTGGAAACTCTTTTCTAAATCAACACACCACCTTGCGCACTGATTTTCTTGAATCGAATCGTAATAGAAAACATAGGAGATATTCGCATTCATCAAGATAAGAAAACAGATCCTTTCTTGAAACTCACAAACTTATATGCATAGATAGCTTGCACCCAATGTGCACCTCATGTGATCCGCTAATAAGTGATCGATACGCATATCAAAGAACAAGAACCTATAATAAGATTACCATTGTCCCTCAAGTTTAAGGACTAATTATATGCACTATCGTAAGATAGAGAATAATCTATCACCGAATGCCATTATGACTATCTCATGAAATTCTCTATGTCAGATCTCTCAATAAACTTATTCTTCTAACAAGCACCCACTAACATGTATCGGTGTCAACTACGAATGGGACAATAATTCAACTCCTTGAATTATGCATTGTTAGTGCAAGTCTGTTCGAATCTAAGTTATCCTCGTGTCAAAGACTCTATGAATTATCTCCCAGACCAAATGATAATGCCTCATGATGTGCTTGGATCGCTGATGAGATTTTGGCTCCTTCGCTTGCGCTTGAAAATGAAGGTTAAGCTAAATAAAAACAAAAAAACAGTGGAAATAAACATTCATCATCATGAATCAATGCCCAAACCTTCAAAGGATCCTCATACAAGTATAGAATTTAGATCTATTGAGAGAAAATCCACCTTGATCAAATTAATGCAAGCTTGGCCGAAACTTTCTCCAAGTGACCAAAACTTGATGATCTTTTCTTAATGAACCTTTGATCCACTCCAAGCTTGATGAATCTAATCCAAAACTTGATCAAATCTTCAATTTCAAGTTGATGAAGCAATGGCCGAATGCTTTGCTCCCTCGGGTCGAAGGTTTTCTTCAATTCTTCACTAACGCTGTGACTAACTCGAAGGAATGACCAACATCTGTTCTTCTAAACCAAGTGGATTCACACCATTAATGTTGATCCACTCTTCCTCTTTTGATTATTACTCTAAATTTTTAGTTAGAGTGAAGATCTAAATATAAATCTATAGAGAGAATGAAGGAGACAGAGAGAGAATTGGAGAGGAATAAAATTGCAACTGTAAAAATCCACAAAAGGGGTGGCCAAATAAGGGGCAGTTATGGGGGAGTTATTTAAAGTGTGAACATTGTCAACTTGTATGCTTGGTTGGCAAGATATTTTGAAGGAAAGAATCTAGATTCTTCTCTTCAAATATCATTGGTCCACTTGGCATCCAAGTTGGATAAATTATGTGGCATTTTAATTAACACTTAATTAAAGTATTGCATAGATTCCAATTAACTTTAAATACATATCATAATTTCTCTCCTAATTTAAGTAGTCTTCTTGAATCAATTAATTCAACTATTAAAATTAATTGAATTTAATTAACCATTAATTCATTTAGAATAATTTGACTCTTCAAATTAATCCATTGAAGAAGACCCATTTTGACTTTTAGTCAAAATCTCGGGGAGTGTAGGGATAATTATCTCAAATGTTTATTCTTGGGTCTAACAAATAAAACTGGAACAAGCATATATATATATATATTGATCAAGTTTTACTACAGGTGTTCTATTGTAGCAAAAAGTACAGTCGTTACACTTTTTGGGCATAGTAAAAACACAAAATGATGTAGTTTTAATACTTCTTTTGCTACGTTATAATTTTATAACAAAAGAACATCTTTTGGAATGATTTATCAAGTGTAGTAAAAAATTTTGTAACAAAAGGTCATTTTTCTTGTAGTGAAATGCCACTGTTTTGCCACTAAAAATTATTCAATGTAAATAATCAATGAAATATGGAATCAACCTTAGTTTTAAGTTACCTAAAGGTTTTTAAAATGCACCAACTCCTTGGAGACAATTAAAAACACTATAGGGGATCAAATTACATAAAAAATTAGATCAAAACATTATTAGAATTTTAAGTGACAAATTCAAAATTAGCCACGGGTTTGACCAGTAGTCCTCATTCTAAAAATTCTAATAAATTCTTCTTAATTTAAAAAATTATCAAATGTGAATCAAAGGTTTTGAAATCATTGTAGATGACTCAAAAAATCAAGGAGTACAAAAAAAAAAAAAAATCAATTAGAGCACAGAATAAACCAATTACAGAGACGTCAGTGCACATGTAACCTGCTCTCAGGTCCGATTGACAGTGCACATTCAAAGTTTTTTAGAAAATTCTCCTTGACTCCAGAAATCACCAAATTTAACCACAGGTTTTCAACATTTGGTAGATGATTTAGAAAATCAAGGAGCTCCAAAACAAAGTAAAAAAAGGCAGGAAATAGGACCAAACCTGAGAGGTAAGTGCACTCGGTGTTTCAAGAAGTTCAATATGTTCTCAACACATTTTTCATGCTCTACTTTATCTAATTTTTTATCCAAATCATACTAGATCCAATCTAATACATGTATATTGATCTCCTAAGAGTTTTAAAATAATTTTAAAAAAAATTAATCACAATAATCAACATGAAGTCCACATCTAACATCAAGATCAACGCTAACAACTCCAACATTCAATCAAATTAAATTCAAATCATGCTAGATTAATATATAGCATCAATTATCATATAATTCACATACCACAAACACCATTTAGTGACCGCCAATTCATCAAATTGAATCAAGATCACCAAATCTAACATCAATTCATCACATGAATCAATGTTTTAACGAATCTAAAAACTAGCACATATGATTTGACTCGGATACCACTCGAAAGAGAAGGTTAGGCTAAAACAAAACAAAACAAAAATGCAGTGGATATATACATTC
Organism: Handroanthus guayacan; assembly: GCA_014898755.1. Taxonomy (NCBI): domain Eukaryota; kingdom Viridiplantae; phylum Streptophyta; class Magnoliopsida; order Lamiales; family Bignoniaceae; genus Handroanthus; species Handroanthus guayacan. The sequence continues at coordinate 134,085 of JACFYI010003824.1, read as the reverse complement.
ATCAACATGAAACAAGGCCTAAACCTTCAAGGATCCTCATATGAGTATAGAATTTAGATTAAAGTTGAGAAAACCAACCTTGATTAATAAAAACAAGCTCGATCGAATCACTTAGATTGGGAATCGAAAGCTTGCTTCCACTCTTGATCAATCTTTGATCCACTCTAATGGCTTGATCTTCACCAACTCTTGATGAATCCAATCCAATTCTTCAATTGAATCTTCAAATCCTCCAAGAAATGGTCAAGAAAGCGAAAGTTCATCCACAAATCTTGAATGCCGTGAGCTTGGTGCAAGGATGATCAACTTTTGATCTCCAAAATAATGTGGAATCACACCTCCAATGTTGATTCACTCTTCCCATTCTGATTGTCACTCTAGGTCTTTGGTTAGAGAGAAGATCTAAAGATGAATCTATGGAGAGAATTTATGAAGGAAATTTCATCCGCAAAATCACAAAGTGGGCGGCCAACATGTGACGTAGTTATGGGAAGTCATTTAAAGTGTGATCAATGCCAACTTGGATGCTTGGCAAGATATTTTGGATGGAAGAATCTACATTCTTCTCTTCAAATATCTTTCGCCTACTTGGCATCCAAGTTGGATTATCTATGTGGCATTTTAATTAACAATTAATTAAAATGCTACATGAATTCCAATTAACTTTAAATATCTATTATAATTTCCCTCCTAATTTAAATTGCATTTTTGAATAAATTAATTTAACTATTGAAATTTACTAAATTAAACTAACCATTAATTTAATTAGAATAATTTTACTCTTCTAATAAATCTATTCAAGAAAACCCATTTTGGCTTTTGGTCAAAAGTTCTCTTATTTCGCCCAAATCTAATTTAGGCGATTTTCTCTAATGTAATTAGAGAATCTCCACTTTAAATTCATACTATGATTTAATCGAGGAAAGCGTATGACCCATTAGATCAATCAATTAATTAGACATGGGCTTGTAACTTATATGATTTACGATCAATCAAATAATTCAATTAATCTCTCATAGAATTAATCTCTATTAACTCTACAATGCTCAATCTCCATAGTCGATGTCTAACCACAAGCCTATGGAGTCCAATTCATTAGTGAATTAATTGTGGTGCGAATATCACCTACTTACACGTATCGTGCAAATACAGTCTCTCCATTTTTTATCTTCCGATTAAAGCCTAAGGTTAAGATATTTTTGACGACCCTATTAACTCAATAAGTATGCATCTATTCTTAATGACTGATTCATTTGTGAGTTTGATATTGGAAACTCTTTCCCAAATCAACATACCACCTTGCACAAGAATTTTTTTGAATCGAATCATCATAGAATGTATAGGAGATTTTCTCGTTCATCAAAATGAGAAAACGAATCAATTCTTGGAACTCACAAACCTCTATGCATAGATAGCTTGCACCCAATATGCACCTTATGTGATCCGCTAATAAGTAATCGAGATGCACATCAAAGAATGAGGGCCTACCATAAGATTACCATGGTCTCTCAAATTTAAGGACTAATTATATGCACCATCGTAAGATAGAGAATAATCCATCATCGAGTGCCACTATGACTATCTCATAGGATTCTCTATGTCGGGTCTCTCAGTGAATTTATTCTTCTAACAAGCAGCCACTAACATGCATCAGTGTCTACTACCCCGATCACCTATGAGACGGGGCATTAATTCAACTTCTTGAATTATGTATTGTTAATGCAAGTTTGTCCGAATTGGAGATATTCTCATATCAAAGATTCTATGACTTGGAGAATTTAAGATCAAGACATCTAAAAACTAATTTCATGATCACTATCATATGTGTGCCCTAGCCTCATAGCCTTATATGATCTAGATGACTTCTTCTATATCGATTGTTAATGGGACAATTCACGAGGATATAAAGAAGATGACCATTTTATTTATATTGCAAAAGTAAGATCGTTTATAGAAAAGCAGTTATAAAAAGTCAAATCTAATTGGCCACAACGTACTACTCTAATAGATGTGTGATATTTAAACAATGAAAGGCCTTTTATCTACAAAGCTCTTATCTTGAGGAGTTATTATATTTCTATATTTTTCTTAATCTTCTTTTTCGCTTATTTTTATGGATGAACAAAGTCAAATGGTAGGCACAGAGAAAAGGTCTCATGCAAATACTTGACTTTGTTGGTCTCATGGAGAAAGAAGTAATGGATCGTGTTAACGAAGTTCTATGTCTAGGTTTCGGTGAAAGAGAAAGAGGGTAGGAAATCCCTAATCGGGGTCGCTAAAGACCAAGTGACTTTATTAGTGTGGAGCTAGGCATCGTAGGCTTAGAGTGTGAGTTTCTTCTTGACTTTACTGCTAGACTACTTTTAGCAATATCTTACAGTTGAGAAAGGTTACTTTTAGGAGTGATCTGTTTATCTAACTAGAAATATCATAAGAGAAGAAAAAGATGCCCAAAGACTCCCATGCCTTTTTGAGCTGATCCATATTCTAGTTGAAGAAAGAGGTGCAACTGTCTTTTTGAAGGCGATAATTCACAATCCTTATTCTATGTGTACTTGAAAAGCCAACTCATGTTTCCACTTTATTTTCATTACGAAAATGTTTCACATCAGGATCCATTGCTCAAATTGAATTATGCCAACTTTATGGAAGTTCTTGGATTGCATAAAATAAGAGTAGTCCCAAATGCTTCTATCAAAAATGGAAAATTAGCTATGGACATTCCATGCAGTCAGAAATGTTTATAGACACAAAGGTCTTCGACGGGAAAGTCATTTCGATCCAATCCATTCTTGGGGTCAAATAAAGATAAAAAAAGGATATGTCAGTGACCTAGCACGACAAAGCACTCTCCGAGGGCATGGAATGTCTAATTTTTTGGTTAGAGTCTCCACAATAATGTTTCTATTAGATTCCCCAATCGAAATTCAATTCTCGATGGAAAGGGAGTTTTGCAAATTTTTTCCAAACTTGGAAGATCATTTCAAGATCTTCTAACATATTCAAGCATTCAATGTGACTATTGTCACTTTATCCCACACACAAGATGAGGCTTTACCGCCGTGGAGTGGCTTTTTGCAAAAAAATGATGGGAAAGTCAGTAAAATGTTGGAGAAGTGAAATATATGAGATCACTAATGCACATTGGTCGTAGCTAAATATGAATTGAGATGAAAGGTTTATAAAGCCTTTTGTAAAGATCCCTATCTTCCTAGTGATATACGTGACAAATATCGTTATAAATTGTCCAAGTTGCTAAGAAATAGTTCCTTTGCAAGAGTAAGAAATCGATGTTTTCGCAGGGGTCGTGTTTGTTCTATATATAATTGCTTTAGAATTCTTGTATCACTTTTCATGGATTAGCATCTTGAGGTATTTTGATGGGCATAAAAAATTGTCTTGGTAGCAACCACCAAGAAAAGGGTTAGCTTTGCAAGCAAGGTAAGTAAGTCCATTACCGACTGGCTTCATATTGAAAAGACCTAATGTAGAAATCCCTTGATCTCATATTGGAGATACTAATAGGACAGGAATCAAAGTGGCAGACCTCTCTACTGTCTGTGTCAATCTCCTGTCAAGTATGCTTCCAAAACATAGACTCCATACAGGGTAGTTCTTTTAGGAAGATAGAATATCACCGTGTGAACATAAATGTTGTTATGAATCTAACTCCATGCCAAGGTATCGACAACTATTCTGAATAGAGTAAGGCAGAGAACTGATGTTCATGGAGCTCCGAAGTGTAGAGGTTCTTCCCATCAGTGAAGTCAGAGTGTGGGGCTGAGCCTTCCGAATAAGAAGAAAAAAGTGCTTTGTTTCCATTGGAAAAACCTATGCAAATATCATATTGACTTTCTCTTGCCCTATTTCTAAAGATAGATAAAGAAGGTTGGAGAGAGTGACTTTATGAAGTTCTCTCCTTTTAGAATTTTTTCTCCTGCACACATTTGCCCTTTTTCACTGAGGAGGAAAGAATGATATTGCAGAGACCTAAATTTCCATGACATTCTTAAGGTTGCTTTCTTGCAACAAGATGATCAAGAGAAATCTCTCTGATTCGGTCCCCTAGCAGTTGGATGACAACTCAGTAATCCACGATGACTTAACCCCTTCAACGCTTTTTTCGCACTATACCCTTTTGGAGGTGAAAGAAAGGGTACTACCAATTTCTATTTATATATACTGGGGCCCTAGAATGCTAAAAAGTGGGGGAACAAGAGTTATCACGATATAAAAGAGAAATAAATAAATGACTCTAAAGAATGAACAATTCTCTCTTCTTAAGCAACCTATATCCTCCACACTTAATCAACATTTGATAGATTATCCAAGCTCGAGCATCTTAGTTATTGGTGAGGGTTCATTTTATTAGTTGGTATTTGTTTAGCCTTTCAAACACTGACTGGCTTTTTTTAGCTATACATTACACAACTCATGTGGATCTAACTTTCAACAACATAGAACACATTATGAGAGATGATGAAAGGAGCTGGTTGCTCTATTATATGCATGTTAACAGGGCAAGTATGTTTTTCATTGTGGTTCACTTTCATATTTTTTATTGTCTATATCATGCAAGTTACAGCAATTTTAGGGAATTTGTTTAGTTTCTCGAAGTTATAATCTTCCTATTATTGTTTGTGATAGCATTTATAGTATATGTAATACCTTGGGGTCAGATGAGTGTTTTGGGAGCTACGATAATTACAAGCTTAGCCAGCACCAAACCTGTAGTAGGAGATAACATAGTAACTTGGCTTGGGGTGGGTTCTCCGTGGACAATGATACCTTAAATCATTTTTTAGTCTTCACCATTTGCTCCTCTTTATTTTAGTAGGCATGAGTCTTCTTCATTGGGCCGGATTGCCTCAATATAGATCAAATAATCCATACATTCAGAGATGGACAAAATTGCTTTTTACCCTTATTTTTATGCAAAAGATCTAGTAAGTTTGGTAGCTTTTGTTATCTTTTCTTATGCTCCTAATGTTTTAGGGAATCCTGATAAACCTACTAATCTGATGTCCACCTCGCCCCATATGGTGCCAAAATGATATTTCCTATCGATCTATGCCATTCTTCATGGTATACTTGACAAATTAGGAGGTGGAGCCGTAATAGTACTAATTTTTATATGTCTATTGGCTTTATCTTTCTTTTCTAAAATAAGTATATACGTATGTGAAGTTTTTGCTCGATTTACCAAGGAATATTTTGGTTGCTTTGGCAGATCGCCTACTACTAGATTGGATCGGATGTCAACATGTGGAGACACCATTTGTTACTATTGGACAAATCTCTCATTTTCTTTTCTTTTTGGCCGCAATGCCCATTGTGGGATGAGCTGGGAAAAGAATTCCTAATTCTTACACAGATAATGAAATTCAAAAAAGAAAATAGAAATTAGTGTGAAAAATGAAAAATTTGACGCCAACCATTTATGAGTGAGTATCATACCAAGAATTGACAAGCGGATGACTTTTCTAGCTGGCTATGTTGATGTAGCTCGGATAAGGAATATCTATGAGAAAAAGAAGAGCCATCCTCACTAATTGCAATTTACTCATTCAAACCTACTTTCGAAAAATCATCAGCAAAGGATAAGCTAGCAACATGCAACCTCAAGCACAAGGGAAAAAGCGGAGTTTCAAAACTCATACCAAGAGAAAGGTTCTAAACAAGTACGAAGAGAAAATTTTCTTTCTAACCAGCGTACACAAAGTAAAGAATAGAAAGGTGCTTTGTACCTCACTTTACTAAGCAGTGATAATTGTATTGAAACTCTCTTTCCAACACTTGCCAATTGTACTACTTGATTCTTAGTGTGCTATCCAGATACCCCATTAAAAATGAGCTACTAGATATAGCATTGCCTTTTGGCTGAATGAGCTCATAAACTGGCAAATCAATTCATTTGAAGGAGAAAGTTAGGTCTAGCTGATTTTTGAGTTGACCAATGATAGATAGGAATGGCAGGACCTAAACAAGATAAGCTTTATTAGTCTTAGCCACTGCTCCTTTTAGAAGCTATTCAATATAATGCTTAGGCTCCCGGTGATAGAGGGCTCTTTCAACAGATGATATAAAATCTTGCTCAAAGAAATATTCTACATATAGAGATATGCTTTATACGAATATACAACAAGAACAATATCAGCCAATTAGCAAAGATCAAGCCACCTCGCTCAACAATACTAGATTGAAGACTAAACATTAACATACCTCGAAAAGACCAGGCAAGAAAAAGGTTCACCTACCTACTCTTGCTATTATGTTCACTGCTACTGACATACCAGACATCGCTAGCCACCTGTTTTCTCCCATTCAAGCTAGCAAAGGTAGCAGATGAGAAAGGTAAAGAGAAAGGGTTGTCGTTGGTATATAATAGAGCTTTCCTATCGATGATCTTTCTCGGTGCTAAGCAAGGTTTAGCTATTGAAGTACCACCAAGAAAGCCAATAAACTTTGATAGCTTGTATGAAAGGATTTATGAAGAGGATTTAAACTAGAGTATCCAATTCATATAGTTCACTATCATGCTTTTCTTACTTGCTCATTTTAGGCAAAAATGCCCTAATGCTTCTCCCATTCTCATTGATACCGGATTGGTTAAGATATCAGTCATTCATCCCAAAGTCTCATCTCAATCTGACCTACTCCTATAGTTTGTTTTCACTTACCTGGACTACTCCCACTCTTCACCTCTTGGCTCTGTTAAGGTCTTTTGCTTATCGGGCTAGATTGACGTTTTTTTGCCCTAAGCATGTCCCATTTGAAAGATATTCTATAAGAAATGAGTAGGAATAGTTACTTTTTATCCTACTGGAAGTGAAACCAAATAGATAACTTTTTTTTAAGAAAGCAAAAGAAATCCTCCTAACCTGATCTGTGTAGAGCAGGAAAAAGAAGATTAAAGTCTCCTTTCTAACCTTATGGAGGGTCTTTTCTAGGTATGCCTTACTAGCATGTATGATTATGTTGCCTTCATCATAGGTATTCCTATGTCGGGATCGGGGAGCAAGACGAAGCGTAGTACCATACTAGAAAACCACACTCTCGCTTAGACGAGCGTTCGGAGTAACCTACCATGCATACGTAATGGACTACTTTTCAAACTTTTTTCTTTCCTACTTTGAATAATAGTTGGGCTAGCACAGGACTAATACAATTATAAGGAATAGGATGTGGCTAGCTGACATGCTTTTCGCGCAAAGGCTGAAAATTGGGGATGAATGCAACATGGAGAGAGGCGCGAAGCGTCAAGCACAGTATGGGGCATCTCTAATGCCTACATACCCCTTTAGGAAAAAGGAAGAGGATGATTGGTAGGTTTTCTTACAATAAAGCCACATACCTAATAGAACAATTAAAGCTATAAGAAAAACACTTTTAGATTGGCCGTGAACAAGAAAGAATGAGCCCCTTTAACACCAAAAGAAAGCAAGTGCTTCTTTCTTCCTTTAATGGCTACTTTTATATTTAAATCAAGGGCCTTACAAGGTTTATCTACGCTTAAGATTGCTGGCATTCTAGTTTCAACTAGGTAAGACTCCTCTACACTCTTACCTATCTATCTAAGGCATTCTCTCTGCCTTTATGCGACTAAATTCAATATGCCTTGGACATCACTTTCCTGCATACTGAGTGTCTAATGCCCTCATAGAAAACATCCTTTACCTTTAGATTAGAATGTTGCTATCATTCATCGTGTGCGGATAAACCCTTCAATTAGCTGACTAAGGCCATCTTCGGCTTATAGTTGGTAGAACGTCAGGTAAACTGCAATCTATGGCAGCTTCTTAAAGTTTGTAGCTCCTCAACGAATGGAGGTTGACTAAGCTTTAAGCCACTAAGGAAGAATTTTAAATCAATATCTGCTTTCTGCTCATAAGCATGTTTGAATATGCCTATCTAACCCACCGAGACCGTACTATAGGATACTATTCGAAAACCAGGCTATCTACCCATGGTTTCATTCTAATACTTTGATTATTATGAAGACATGAACTTTTGCCTTTTTACTTTGCAAGAGCAAGAGTTGTTTCATCGATTGAAAGGAAAATAAAAGAAGGTTTTACGACTGAAGAGATAGGGCTTTCTTTCATTCAACAATTGATTTTGGAAATATTGGAGAATACTCCGAATGTCTCATTAGGCCATAATACTCATACTTGACTAAGGAATAGGGCTATTAGAGAAGCCCTTAAGGTAGGGGTTCCCTAGCTATAACTGGGAAAGCATTGTTCACTTTCTAATGATAGCAATGAAGTTAACCTCTGAAGGGGACCTGAGCGCCTTTATTTATTGGGTATGCGAGCACTTGGTGAAAGAAGAGTAGCATCAAACGGCAAGCTATGCCTCACGCTAAGCCTTCTATTTAGAGCAGGATCTAGTTGATAAAGCCTCTTCCAACTACTATACTATAAAAAGCCCTGTGATCCTTTTGAAAGGCAAATGACAGGTCCAGAAAAATGACTTTGTTTAAAAACAAAAGACTCAACATGCGTGCAAGGGCCATTAAGACAAGATCATCCTCTTATTTGGGTAACTGTCCAATAACAATTTGGTAATTCAGGGACTGGGAAGGCATGGAAGAACCTCGTCTTTATCTTCTTCTAATCTCAATGAGACTATGCTTGAAGGACTTCCTTTGAATCCTTCATCTTTGAGTTAAGTTAATCATTTTAGTTGAGCACTTCACGCTCTCTTTTTCTCATGTTCATGAAGGCACGTTGCTTATCTCATGCCTATCCTTTTCTTTGAGTGGAGAAATGCATACCGCTAGTTGCTCAAATCTACTGTTTCTAATAAAGAGTTCTTCTTCTCTTGTCTTGGGTCTTGCAGCCGAGTGTTTCTCATGATACAAAAGACAAAAGCTCAACTAAGAAGTTAGTCTTGGAGAAGGAATGCTGGAAAGGAAGGAACCACCACGTAAAGAGAAAGTTGCCAGCACCGGTGCATGTAAAGTATCCGTTAATCCAAGGCTTTCAAAGACCACGACGAAAGGTTCCATTCGTAACTTATAGCCTCAGACAAGTGGGTATGGGACTAGCCTAACTCAAAACGATAGGGTTACGAAGCTTGATGCTAGTTTAGAACACAAAAAGGAAAGATTCGTCGGTTAAGCAGTCAAGTAAGAAAGATAGGGATTTGAAAGAAGTTCACTGAAAGCTTAAAGCCAAGATAGGAAAGCTTATTAGAGTGGAGGTGGAAGCTACTCGACTAATTGACAATGGAAAGGTCTTTCAAACCGAGATGAAACTGAAAAAATAATCATCAACTGAATCCAGAAAAGCTCCCATATTTGGAGAAGGAACAACCTTTGTTACATCGGATCTTTTGGTTGATGTTGTTGCTGAGGGACAATATCAGACCTTAAAGGCATTTCACTACAAAAAAATGTAGTTTAAGCAATGGAAATTAGAGACGAAAATTTTTCATCTCTAATATGAAATGCGTTAGAGAGGCGATAGAGAGGGATCTACCATCGCAAAATACAACCGTCTCAATTCCCTCTCAAAGTCGTCGAAAAAACTTTTTAATTACTTTGAGAAGGTAAAATCCATCTCAAATTCCATCGCAATGTGTAATTTCTATTTAGAAACAGAATATATCGTCTCTAATTCCGTCTCAAAAGTGATGCAGAAATCTTTATAATCTTATACACAGTTTGGTAACGGTTTAAGACCATCATTAATGGAGAAACTCTGAGCATTCGAACCCAAGCCTCTTGATAGAATCTAAGAGCTCTAACAACTGCACTAATTGATGTCATTCATTGTTAGTTGGGCACAAAATGATTTTATAAAAGAGTTACGTAAATCTTATATATATGTGAATATATGATAATTTTTCATATATTATTATGCAAGATCTATAGTATACGCATTATCTATACAAATTAATTAATTTGATTAAATATTGAAACCAAGATAAGTAATGTTGTGAAGTTAAATATATGTGTGTATATATATATAAATATATAATAGTTATAACATATTCATAACTTCAAGCTCCCTTATAGTCGGGTTTCAAAGGTGGGATCATCAATTACTAGTTGTTAAGAAACACTATCTGGTAAATTGAATATTGTCTATATAATATATGTTATATATATGTATGTTATAAAATATAAGTATATATTATAAGGATGAAATACAATCACACCTCATGAACTATTTTCTTTTGGTACTCACTCCTTAAACCTTTCGATTTTTGGAAAAGAACATCCTCTCCATCCATTTATTTCCATCCATTTTTCTGTTTAAAAATATGCAAATAAACATGCATATTTTTTAAGTTTTTCTTTTTACAATAGATTATTTTTATTTATATAATTTACTTATTAATACTTTATATCCTTTTATATATTTTGAAATTTATATATATATATATGTATATATAAATATTATAAATACCCAATTCAAGTCCTAAAAAGTGTTCCGTCTAATTTTATTAACATAATTTTCTCTACAAAATTTCTGATATCTTATTAACATTTGTTTTCTCATCAATAATGTATTCTCTATTTTTTATATATTATAAATTTTATAAAATATATAATTAGATGTAAAATATTAATATATAAATTACATCAATTTAAGTAATATGTTAGAATAACATAAATAGAAAAAGAAAAAAAAAACCAAATGATATGCATATATATATATATATTTAATCAAAAGACATTTTTGTCATTACTTTGGAAAAAATAAATAGAAATTGGATCGAGGGGGTGACATTGCCAAAAATTAAAAGATTTGGGGAGTAAGTGCCAAAAGAAAATAGTTTATGGGGTGTGATTTCATTTTATTACTACATTATATTATATACCATATATTATGAAATATATATTATATTATTATGCATATACTATATATTATAAATATAGATATATTATATTATAAAGTACATATTATAATAATATGTATTATGAAATATATTATATACTTGTATAATTTACATATATTAACTATTATATACAATATAATATATATACATTATATTATATTATATTATATATATAATTATATATTATGTATTATAAAATATGTTATATATATATTATAATTGTATATGTAATGGTTAATGTACTATGTATTATGTATTATAAAATACATGCAATTACATATAATATAAAAAAGAAAAAAAAAACAAAACAAAAAGAAGAGATAGTAAACCCTCGTCCCTTTCCTTTCCCTCTCTACCTCCATATCCTTTCCCTCTCTCTAAACTCTTAAACCCACCTCTGTAAACCACCTCTGCCTTTCTCATCTCCCAACTCTTTCTTTCACTTCGGCACCCCTCAAAATCCAGATCTGAATCTCAAGCTCTCCGATCAGACAATAAAGCTTCACTTCATAAGATTTTATTTTTCGTTTCCCCAACATTTTGTGTATAATTTGTGTGTTAATATTGCAAGATATGAGATGGTGTTTTTCATATTTTGTAGTTTGATTCTCATGTTCGATGAAGTGAAACTTACCTCACGCTTTTTTATCTTTAATTTTGACCTTAAACTTATGTTACATAGGTTGGGTGATACAGCAATGTATATCTAGATCTGAATCTCAAGCTCTACGATCAGACACTAAAGCTTCACTTCGTAAGATTTTATTTTTCGTTTTCCCAACATTTTGTGTATAATTTGTGTGTTAATATTGCAAGATATGAGAGGGTGTTTTTCATATTTTGAAGTTTGATTCTCATGTTTGATAAAGCAAAACTTACCTCACGCTTTTTGATCTTTAATTTTGAGCTTAAACTTACAAAATGTTATATAGATTCCGTGATACAGCAATGTATGAAGGCTATCAATATATACTGAAATTTAGGGCTCAAATGCCATTATCTTGCCTGAAGGTCCTTCAGAATATTTAGGTCCAAATTGATAAATTTTTAATATCCTTGTGTGGCTGTTCTATAGTGTTGAAATTTCTCCTATTATTTTCATAATGTGCTCTCATATAAAGGGTCTTGAATTTGGTTTTGCTCGTTGGATGTATTGGTTCATTAGTATAATATCTGATGGGACAATTGATTCAAGCATATATTCATCTCTTTACATGTAGAGCATAGTTGCTCAATTTGTGAATATCTTGCTTACGTGTGTGCTCTCTCTCTCTATCTCATGGGCTCATAGTGGCTTGGAATTAGGTAGTTTTGTTTAAAATACCTGCTGCATGATCTGTGGGAGCTCAGCAAAGAGTGTATTTCTTTCATCGTCATTGAATATCTTCTCAAGTGTAATGTCTTGAAGTGCAACTAAGGTTGTCTCAAGCATATCAAGTCCTGCCTGATTTGCAAATGTGAAAACTGGCAATGCCTGCATGCAGATTTCATATTCTTAGAGATGTGAAAATAATTTATCTTTAATGCCGTCATAATTTTGTGTCTAAGATGAGTATGTCCAAATGCTTTATGCTTTGAAGGAAAAATATAAAAAATACACATGATATATAACTCCTATAAGATTACCTTCAATGAGCAACACAACACAGCATCCGAATGATGCCAAAGTGATTCAAGAATGCCGTCATTTCCTTCAATTACAGGTGTAAGTAGCTCCACACCCAAGAAAATCTGTAGGAAAATAGTAACTTATAAGTTCAAAGGTTCTTTAAAAAATGATCTAAAATGACTTTCTAAATAACTGGAAGAACTTATAAATAGTTGCTTAATTTTTTGAATATCTTGCTTACGTGTGTGCTCTCTCTCTCTCTATCTCATGGGCTCATAGTGCCTTGGAATTAGGTAGTTTTGTTTAAATGTCATATATTGCAGATATATGTACTCTCAAATCTTTAAGTATGTATTAGTATTAAACACTTTGGGCTTGCATTTAGTGGTTGATTACTGTGAATTAAGTATGGACATGTAATTCTTGATTTATACTTCTCTAGAAAATAGGTTCCTCAAAATTGTGGGAACCTTGGCAGATTGTAAAATGGTGAAGCAAAAATTTCATTATATATTTGAAATTTCCCTTGTTGGTATACTATATTGATGCTCACTCTTTCTCTCTCTCTCTCTCTCTGTTGATACTACTGTTTTTCATTCTTTTTTCCTTTTCTTTTTTTAACTTTTTTTCATTCAAATTATACATTTGTCCACACAGTTGCCTGTGCACATTTAATGCTTTTATTTATAAGTTTTTATGCCTTGTAATTGTTTTA
>JACFYI010003824.1:101405-116377 GCA_014898755.1 Handroanthus guayacan | reverse complement strand
AGTTAATACAAGAGGCAATTAATAAAATTCAGATAATCAAGAAGAATATGAAAATAGTCCAAGATCGACAGAAAAGTTATGCAGATAAGCGACGAAAAAATTTGGAGTTTAATGTTGGGAATCAAGTGTTCCTAAAAGTCACACCGCAAAAGGGAATTCGTAGAATGGAAAAAAATGGGAAGTTAAACTCGAGATATGCAGGACCCTTTGAAATCATTGAACGTGTTGGTCTTGTCGCGTATCGACTAAATCTCTTGCCGAATCTCATAGGAATTCATAACGTTTTTCATGTGTCTCAATTATGAAAGTATCATCCAGACCCTTCACACATAATAGAGCACTTGAATGTGCCTCTCCAGAGTGACCTAACCTATATAGAACAGTCTGTTCGTATCCTAAATTTTCAGGTTCGTGAGCTTAGGAAACGACGGATATCGCAAGTTAAGATCCTTTGAAAGAACCAGAAAGTCGAAGAGGCTACTTGGGAACATGAGGACGAGATGTGAAATGGATACCCTTATTTGTTTGAATAAGGTATGAATCTGGAGACCAGATTCTCTTAGGGAGGAGAATGTAACGACCCAAAATTTCTCCTAAATATATATTTTCGAAATCCTTATTTCAAAGCATGAATCTTTTCGTACTTTCAAAATGATTTCTTCACAACCATTCAAAATCTCTCAACAATGAAGATATATCGATTAATTATCCGAAAATATTACTTCGATAAAACTCGTTTCAAATATATTATTTCAATCCAATAAACCATTGGACCATAGCCCAAAATTTTAAGCCCAATGAGGAAATAGGCCCAACCTCTTCACCAAAATATCTAACCTATATATATATACATGTATATATACAAATCTATGTGGATTTGAAGATAAATATCCTACCAACCACCATGGGTTTTGCTTCTTTATCTAGCCTACATTTAATGAAGAGTGCCTCATCTCTTGACAAGTGGCAATATCTCAACCGTTGAAAACTATTCTCTCCTCTATAAATAGAAATGGTTGTGGAAAATACATCACTTTGCATTTCTATCTTCTTCCACTTCTTTCACTTCTCCCACTTCTTCCACTCATACATATCAAATATACTTAAGTTTTCAAGAAGACAAAAGGAAAAATTTGGAGAACAAGCATTCTCCCACTTGGTTCTTGGTAAGTTAAGTGATAGGAGATCATTTTGATTTAGGGCTTAATGAGAACTTGGTTTGATATTCGTAAACTTTGATGTTACTAGGTGTAAAGTTTGGAATATAGGAGTTTGTGATTCTTAAATCACCAACTCTAAAGCTTAGGGCAAAGGTAAGTTATGGCTTTCTCTTCTTGGCTATATTCTCGAAAATCCCTCTATTAGTTTTCATTCTTGATCTTGATTGTGATGATGGTATATATGTGATTTGTTGGCTTTATTCTATGAATATGAATTCCATTCTTTGTCTATGATCAATATGATTTTGTGACCATCATCATTTCTTGTTCAATGCCATTATGAGCTCTTGGACTTTAGGAGAGAATTTGAGATTTGTGAAAAGAATGAGATTATGATATGAAAATATGGACTTATAATGTATTTTCCCATAAAACTCTTATTAATTTCAAACTTAAATGTTAAAGTTCATTTTCAAAAGAAATTTCATATGAAATATGAGAATTTTGTGATAAGAATCAAAGGAAAAGATGAGTTAGGAGTTTCTAACAATTTTCTTCAAAAATTTGCAAATTAAATTTTGGAACTTAAAATTTTAAAATCTCAATGATGAGTAGAACAAACTAAGTCTAATTTCTTCACATTTAGCCTCCTACTAACATAAGGTTTCCAAAAAAAAAAAAAAAATTTTCGGCCGTCAGGCGCTTAAGCGCCCAAGTCACTGGCCTCAGCCACTCTTTGGGCACTGGAGCGCCCAAATGAGTCCCCAAGCGCCCGAGACAGTGAACAAAAGTATTATTTGAGCGCTTAAGTGCCCAACGAGCGCCCAAGTGCCCATTCCAATAGCCTTATTCACTGTTTTCGGCGCTCGCGCTCAAAACATGCACCCAAGCGCCCATTCCAGTGATCAAATTTTTTATTTTGACTTCGTCTAACTATTCTAAGTTCATATTTCACTTCTTTAAAATGTTTTAAGACTTCATAATGATATTTTCCTAAGTCCGAGGCTCAATCCAAACATTTGTTGAATTGATTGCTATTCGAATTCGAATCTATATTGAATTGGTACATCCCTATATGTTACTCATCTTAAACCCATATGCATGTATAATAGGCCCGGGGAGGTTCAAGAGAGACAGTTAGGCGGTATTGGACCGCGGTGGGTCCCCTGGTAGGCCTTTCCCAATTGGATAGTTCCGAGGTACCCTAGAGGTAGGTTGCTAAGGAAGCTAGTCCTAAGGATTGTGGTCGACCGTGCTACGGTGACTGTTCCTTAATTATATTTGGTTCTCCTCGGATGGCTACTCGAGGAAGCTAAAATTTGGAGGGACAAGGGTTCCGTATGTTATTACATATGGTTTATATGATTTGGTGTTATAAGAGTGACAGATCCACCAAAAATTCGTTTCGGCCTATATTGACTTCTTTCATGAATAAATGAACTTTGTAGCCACTTGATCATATATGGTTATTGGTTATATAAAATTTTGTGTTTTGGATTATAGTTGGCTCTCATATATTCATGAAGTAATGATGAGTTCTTTCATATGCCTATGAATTCCTTCGATTGGCCTATTCATTTGTTACTTCCGTACTCCTCTCCTATGCTATAATCTTATTGGGTCAGTGGACTCATGATTTCATTAATTACCATGTAGGGAATTGATTTTAGGTCCAAGAATCTAACATTTGGAAGCTTAGCTTATGATTTAGTTTTGTTTGCTTATTTGCATATTGTAATTTGGAATAATTTGATGCTTGCTTTAGCTTATCTTCATTTTGAGTATGGGTATGTAATGTAAGGAATGATATGAATTGCAAACAATGGAATATGTATTTGAGATTTTGTTTGGATTTAGTTTAGTTCCCTACGTGATGGTAGCATTCCGGACCTAGGGGCGGATGCTCTAGGATCTGGGGGTGTTACACCGCATATGTTACATCAGTTAAAACTTAAACGGTGCAATTAACTAAAAAAAAGTAGTAAAACCGAGAGCAATTGAAAAATTTTGCTAGAATTGTTTGATTTTATTTTGAAAAAAAAAACATATTTAACGAATTTTATTTCTGTCATTTTCAAATTATAATTTTGCATGCTTTTTTGTTTCTTGATAATTTAATATTGCTTCTTTCATTTTCAAAGTAGAGGTCGGACAAGTCCAGACACCATAGAGAGTGCCAAAACTCACAGTGGCACTTTGAGAGAAATGGATTCAAGTTTAAGTTTAATTTGTTAACTCCATTATTCTAGGGAATTAAATGAATGCTTGAGGCGATATGGCACCATTAAGCCTCATTTTTTATAATCATGTTTTCATCCATGAAAATATTCTAACTATATTCCTAAATTCATTTCTACAAAATTTCTACCATTCAAATTTATTTTTCTCTTCCTCCAAGTCTTGTTCCAAAAATAGTGAAAAGAAAATTTTAAGAGTGGGATGAGCAGGGGCCGGATTCTAGGGTAAGAAATGTAGGAACTTTGGCTAAATTGAAAGTAGGTGTAGTTGGCATGTAAAGTATGTATTAGGTGTTGGAGTATTCTCAAAATTGGACTCCTCAATTAAAGTCTCATGAGTTGGACTCCTTATAATTATAAATATTCCTCAATTAAAGTGTCATAAATTACTTGGGCTCTTTTTTTTTTTTTATAATGTGGGAACTTTTCCCACATTGAAAATTTAATGATATTCTGACGAGCTCATTAATATGAGTATTAGAAAAAGAGTATGACATGACATCATTATTGTTATGTGTTACTTCAATTTGCTATTACATGCATTGTGTTGTTATGTTAACTTGGTTATTTACTTGTATATATATATATTATGACTATATATTCTTATTTGGTTATGGAGCATACTGAGGCTAGAGGTTGGGGGACGGGTTGGATATAGACTAGTTACAGCCAATGACCAGCTCAAGGGCAAGGATTACGAAATGAGAATGAGGGCTATGAGAATGAAAACTACTAGGATGATTTCTCACTGCCCTTGTAGTTTGAATTATTTTGTTGGATTTTAAAACAAATAGTTTGTAATTATATGTTAATTTTAAATGTTGCTGTGAATATTTAGATAATAATATTATAAATTTGGCTTATTTTGGCATTTTATTTGAGATTTTTTTTTCTATTATTAACATCTTTTAAATAGGTTAAAATGATAAATTAATATTTATCTTTTTTCGATTG
The DNA here is from genome assembly GCA_014898755.1 of Handroanthus guayacan. Lineage (NCBI taxonomy): Eukaryota > Viridiplantae > Streptophyta > Magnoliopsida > Lamiales > Bignoniaceae > Handroanthus > Handroanthus guayacan. The sequence goes on along the minus strand of JACFYI010003824.1, from coordinate 112,026 downwards.
TGCAATTATTACAGATGGGTTTGAGACGGTCTCACTGTCGCTACAAAAATATCAATATTTAAAAAACTAAAATATAAAATATTTGATATGGATCTAAGATGCAATGTCCATCTCTAAAAATTAAGATAAATAACATTTGAGACGGTTTTGAGACATACAACCATCGCTAATTAAAAAATTGAGATAGATCTGAGATGGAATATCCATCTCTAAACAAAATCGAAAAATTAAATTAAAAATATTTGAGATGGATTTGAAATGAATTTTTCGTCGCTAAAAAAAATTCGAAAAAGTTTTGAGAGGGAATAGAGATGGTACATCTGTTGTTGATGTATATTGTAGAGACGGTTTTGAGATGGTCTAACCATTGCAAACTTGAAAATTTAAAACAGTTGTGTTTGTATTGCCACGGTAAATTCTGTCTCTAAACTGTCTCTAAATTTTAACCATTGCAAATCCGTGTCAACACCCACACTAAAATTTTGAGACGGAAAACCGTCTCAAAAATTTTGCAACGGGCTTTTGGCGATGGAAAAGTTTTTGTCTCTAAACTGTCTCTAAAACGTGATTAGGGACGGTTTAGAGACGGATTTTACTGTCTCTAAAGCCACATTTTCTTGTAGTGTTTTTCCAAGTATGAGACGGGGTTCACAAAAGCTGACACAAAGAATAAATCTGATAATTTAATATGTATGGGTTGAGGTGGCATCTCTCAAACTAATAAAGACATGTAAAGGGAGGTTTCGCTCTTGGTTAGATACATTGGGAGAATAAAGTCTTCAAGTCAAGCAGGAAAGGTAGAGTCTAACCCTGTGACTAATGCTTGATCAAGGTAACTAGCTTGATGAAGCCTAACCATTATAGTTGACACATGGTTGCCCAAGAACCTTAATTACTTCATTCACGGATTCTCTCAAAAGCAAATAGGTGAAGTATTACAAAGAAGTAGTTCAATTCAAGAAGGCTTTATTGACGCGAGGGTAGTCTACATTCAGTCGACGCTACTTTAGAATGTATGTGACAATCCCATAAATAGAAGTGATATAAGGAATTTGGGTCACAACAATACGTTAAGGAAAGGAAAGAAAAGGGCAAGCACTTAGCTCAATTGCGTTTTCAACTAATTAATCAAGATCAAGAAAGCTTACTCTCTTCTCTTAATATATATTTGTTATCCCTAGGGAATGACTTATAATCTAACCTTTCCAAAGTAAAGAAAGGCCTTACTCAAGAGTGGGAGACCGACTTATGCTAGAACCTTACGATATCTATCTTTTTCACTAGAACAAAAGATCGAGTCCTATAATGCTGCCTTTTTATAAGGTTTGGATTTAGGTTTTATCACCTTCTTTATCTCCTAAGGACTCTTACATGAGTAATTAGTTGCTTACTATAGTATAACACTGGCAAGAAGGTTAGCAGCTTACTACTGATTTGTTTTTTCATACGCAGAGATTAGCATTTAGCCTTCACTGAAAGATATGCACCTCGTATGTGATTTCAATCTATGGCTAGAGAAATATAGAGACTTCATTTGTGATGGGACAAATTACTTTTTCTTTGAGAAAAGTGCTTGGTAAATGCTCGGTCCTGTAATAGAGACGGATGGTACACCAATTCTCCAAGCGGCACCTTACAATAGTTTCGTCATTTGGAAGTCCCCGTTGAACCAACAACAGAAGCAAAAGACCTATCGATGTTACAAAAGCCTACCTCATGATGAATGACTCAATTCCTGAATGGCAACACTATGCGAGAATTGATATACTTTAGGTAGCGCTCGCCGTGGCATGATGAAATCGTGGTTGTTCCCGTATCATTGAATTCGTTGCTGTGGGTCTTTTTTATCTTGTCTTCTTTTTTACCATCTTTCTCAATAGCGGATTCGTTTATACTTTTCTATTTGTTTTGCAGTCGAGTCAGGCCACACCAACCCTTAATAAAAAAAAAGCCTACTCGCTCAACAACAATCATAGATATCAATTAGCGCGCTCACCCCTTGCTTGGTTCTTCTGTGCAAGGAGGGTATAGTACAAAATTATTTTCTTCTTGATTGAAGCTCTATATCTCATTAAGTCCTTTGCAAGCTTCAGGGATAAAGAATTTCACCTCCTTCTTGTTGCAAGGGATGGTTAGGAAAAACCTTATATATGCAATTATCATCAGTAAGAGATTGATCTTTGAAGGACCAGATGGAACTTTATTACCTTTTTCATTTCATCCTTTTCTTCCACTGAAAGTGGCTTTTCAATAATAGCTATTATTTCAATCTCCTTGAAAGATGATACACTTTCGATCTATCTATCTTCCCCATATCGGTATTGCTTCATAAGCCTTATCAATTCCTACCCGGTGGAAGACTCAACCTTCAACCAATGTCCATCCCCTGCCCACACTCGTACTAATCTCACAGGTAGCTTAGCCAATGGCTCCACAAAAAGAAGAACAAATTCTGTTGACTTCATCCGTTATGTGTGGATAGAAGACAACCAACATGAGCAATTGCTAAGAGAATATATAGAATAAAGATCAACAGCAATCATATGACAAAAAGCTTCGCTATATTAATGGCTTCCTATATCAAACTTTATTTAGTTACTTTGGGAAGGAAAATGTTATAGTTGTAGTAGTTACCTAATAAGTAGGTTATATTACCACCATCAACAGCAAACATGGACCTTATTATTTGCTTCGTTAACAACCTTGAGATATCTAAAAAGCCTTTCCCATATTGGCTATCCAACAAGATGTTATTTGGATACGAGCTCAATCTACACTACATTACATTATAAATGCTATGAATCGCAATCCCAAGCTAATTCTGGCTGCTAGATCTCCAAAGATGAGAGGTTTAGGAAAAAGATTACACTGTTGAATGTCTCATCTATCTTTAATTGGGCTAGAAGAGTTCCACATCTCTCTCTTTCTTTATCTCAACTTTCAAAGAAACTGCAAACTAAGTTGTTGATGAAGAGAATATCAACTCTCTCTCTCTCTATGGGATTTAAACATGACGTTTTATTTAACACATTGACTTCAAAGTGGTCCCACTCTCTTCTATGTAGGAATCTCTTTAATCAGCCTCTGAGCACTAATGGATTCGACTTTCACTCTTTATGGAGTGACCCAAGAGTGATATCCGGTTATCTTGCTCAGTTCTATCAAAGTAGACTATTTCACTCTTGGAATTGGGATCATTTGAATTAGAATCTCCTTCCCTCTCGGCGGATGAAGGACTAGAAAGGAAATTGGTTTAGTGTAGGAGACCTGAAAGAAAGCTTGAAAAAAACTCTCTTAAGAACTAAAAGTGGTTGATTCTGTAAGAGTGGATTCATCTTCCACTAATCACTACCTTTGTGAGATAAGAACCTAGGACTTATTCACAATTTCCTCTCTTCCTCTATATAGTTTTTCATTTCCAATTCAATCAAAATGCAGCCTATTTGTCCCTTCAAGCTTTAAAGCAATCAATGAGGATGAAAAGACCTAGACCTCTTATCTTTGCCCCTTCTATTTGCCCTAGAATAAAATTGAGTTGTAGAAAGGAGAGGGAGTTAATTATCACTGTCAACTGTCCATGATAGGAGAGGGTTTTCATTTCTTTTTTCATCATCTTCAACCATCTGAAAGTCTGATCCCTTGGGTTTGAACTAAGGTTATTCTTCGCATCTAGGAATGAAGGATGAACGGATTCAATTGCAGCCTAAGAAACGATGGCAAGACAGTCAAAATCAGAAAGAGCTGCATTCTAATAAAACACTATTCTGAAAGGCTAAAGGGCTATGCTAAACCTTACGTAAAAACCTTACCTAACTGCTTCAAGGGTAGATAGAGCATCCTTTTTTGGGCATCAATCCGATTTTTATCAATCCTAAATGCCGTTCTTTAGCTACTTTCTGCTGCACAAGATGAGATAGATGGACTATGAAGAGAAGGGGCACTAACATCATGGGCAAAAGTTCCTTGCATTGCCCTTCTTGCATCTCGAAGGCTGGTTAATCGAGTGCTTCTTGTGTGGAAGAAAGAAGGTAAGAAGAAAAGTCATCAGGGAAGGCATAGGGCAAAGCGGGTAAGGCTGATTCTATCCATTTTCCTTCTACAAATGGAATAATTAGCTTTAGAGTCCTCCTTCCTAGCATCATATTCTAGTGTAAAAAAGGCATTTGCAAGGTTTTTTCACTTACAAATTCCTACTATTCAAAGTGTTGAAGAAGGCGTAAGGCCTTGCCATTTTCGTGAGAGATCCAATCCTAGTTGTTTTCAACTTTTTCCCTTCTCAACCAACCCCTAAATTAAATTCCTTAATTTATCTTGAAACATATAGCTTGTTTTAAAGTGGATTGAAAACGAACTGAATCTAATTTAATTCTGGATCAAAAAATGTCTTATGTATTTTAAATAGAAAGTTTACTTCCATCTTTACTAGAAGAAATGAAACTAGCACTAGCTAACTATTCCCCCTCGGGCACGCAATGACTAAAAAGAGTGAAGAATGCTAGCGAGGCTATTGAGAATCAAGCAGAAGCCATTTTTGAAGCAAGAATAGAATCTAGTGATTGTCAAAGGAGTTCATTCCCCAGTTAAGGTTGGAGAACTAAGCTAGCTTTAGATCAAATTATGGCTAATTCTGAGTAGGTTGGCTCTAGAGAACTTGTTCATGGAGAGATAGGATGAAGAACCGGGTCCGTTGCTATTGAACCTGGTGAAGTAAAGGCTGGGCTGTATTCCCTTGGGCCTCGATAATAGTTATTTATTCTTCTTCTCATAGTGCCCACTTTCAAAATCTTTGTCTTCTAACTTCTATTTGTCACTTGGCTTTTCCTTATTTTTGTTGTTAGGAGTATACTAAAGGAAGCCAAATGCCCTTTAATGAAGAAAGGGTAGCACACCAATATGAAAATCAATTGTTTGAAAGATCTAGAGTGGAAGATCAATTGCTTTTTGAAAAGAAAGTTTAGGGTTAGCATCGCCGACTTTAAGGACTAGGTACCCGTAGACTAATGTAGCCTACTCATTATCAAAGCAAGCATTTCCTATGCAATGGTGCTTTTTAGTTCGTATCTGCATCTATATTTACATTAGTTTTCAATTCCCCCTTTCTTTATCATAATAATCAATAACCATATCATACCAAGACTGCTCAGTTGGAAAAAGAATCAAAAGAAACCTTAGGAATAAACCAAGAAGGGCATATCTTCCTAAAAATGCTACTCAGAATATTGATCTTCCGACCATGAAACTGAGCAATGGGTCCATTTGATAACGGGTGGTGTATTCTCAAAACTATAAGAAACATCACATCAGTAAAGGAATGCAATTGTAGTTTACACTAAATCTAATGTTTGATTTCGACCTTGATCTATTTGAAACAAACTGTCCCACATTCAATAAAAAGAGAGATTTTTTGGCTTTAGCCATGCCGAATGAAGGAGGGACAAGGGCAGACCGCTGCTGGTAGCCTTAGTTAGGTGGCGAGCTATAGATTGGATACTAAGTAGCTACAGGATGAACTTTGGGGGACAACCTTACTGGGGAAAGTAGTAGGGTGAATCTTTGTGACGTTTCTAATGACTTAGCTAACTGTTGATTCAATGCCTTTCTAATTGGGGCCCCAATTTTTTTCTTGTCATCTTTTCTCCTCGTGGTTAAACATGAGTTTGAAAGTACTAATTCTGCACATCTCCTCGTCAATCTATACATGAGCTTCTGGGTTACGTCTCGCTTACCCTCTTTAGTAAAGATCAACTGCTTATACTTGAATTAAGATCCATTATCTAAACCCCGAGCTTGATCCTTATAATAGTTATCAACTATTGGCATTGTGCAGCAAGATTTCTTTGACATATAAGGACGTCCCTCAGAAGGTTTAGCTGCAAGCGGGCAACTTACTACCTCTTTGTCTCCTCTTCAACTATAGTTGAAGAACAAAGTTTCATTGTAGAAGAGAAAGGGGTTGATGGGCAAATGAATTGATCTCGCCTTTGTTGATCTGCTTGAGGAGAGTTATCACGACCTTGCTATATCTCGATCATTCATTCCAAACAATAGAGAATAGAAAGCACACAAGGCGCATGATGAACAAGAGTAACTTCCCATCCCTTACTCTATTTCTTGTCTTAAACAGATAAAATAGTGGGCTTCCTTATTCTATGAGTCAAAGATGGCCTCAAAGCACCAAACGAATTGACCCTACCGAAGCCTTCGAGAATTATCCTTATTGCTAGGGTTTTCACTCCTTTTCATGGTCGAGTTTCTTTTCTTTCCTATTTAACAAGATATGACCCTTTTAATCGCTATAGTGGTATACTTAGGAGCTTCAATTGGATCATTTTCAAAGTTTGGAGAAAATACTAAGTACCTACCTTTACCTTCTAGCTTCGGTGAGCACCTGTTATTGCATATGAGCGCTTGCTAGCATTCCTCTATGTTATAGTTTCATTCAGGTCGATATCGTACTTTAAAGAGATCTTAGGCAAAAGCTAGTCTCTTGAATGAAACTCTAGGATTCCTTGATTCAGTTTGCTAGGCTGGATTACAGGATAGTGATTGAAATGGTACAAAAGAGCATGATAGATCGTGGTTTGTCCTCATTCATTCTACTTCAAACACCCTACAGTAACTATTTGGAGATTCCTAGCAAAATAGTTTTATTGCCTTTTCTCTGCTTGAACTGTGGCCATAGAAAGGAACTATAGTTGATGGATCCTATCTTTAGTTGTCACTTGATCGATCTAATCTCTTCTATCTTATTTTATATAACCCGACAGGAACAACTTGACTCAGGGATTTTAGTACAGAAACGACCAAAGTTACATCTAGCTATCAAAGAATAAGCTTACAAGCCTTGTCCTAATAAAAGTTAGGGAAAGAAGGCAATCTTAGTCATAAAATAATCTCCACTTACATGCTTTTTCCTTTTTTATCTATCTTTACCTAAAGGATGATAGAAAGATAGGACTGATGTAAGCGTTAATATCTCTATCGTCTAGTTGTTCCCTTTAGTCTCGTTTTAAGATTAAGAAGCTAAAAGAGCTATGAATGAATTAGTTCTTTCAAGCCCCATTTCTAGAAAAGAAAACTAGAGGGTAATATTTGACTAGCAGATAAGTGTCAAAAGCTACCAATGCTCTATTGCTGCCTACTTGAATTAACATTATTCTACGAGTTTCCTCATTCTTATGGTTCTTCTCTTCTATTCTGAGAAAGGGGGGCTCTAATGCCATTTCTCTTTTGTCCAAAGGCTAGATCGAGCTCTCAGATATAGGTTTCCTCCTTTAAACCCTTTTGATATGAGTCCTTTATTTCCTTCTTAGAAGTAAATCTCTTCTTGGCTTGAAAGCCTTTTTTTCGGATTCCTCAACCTAAGATAGATCAATTGACTGTGTAAGCTTTCTAAGGTAGATGTCTATCTTTAATGAGGTTCCTAGTATAGGACCAAACTAGTCCCTACACGCCTAATCACGAACATAAGTCAAAGGGACTAATGGCTTTTTTTTATACAACTAGCTTGATTAAAGACTTTATTGAAGGTTAGCATTATGGATTGCTTTAAGCTACAAATACAGAATACTTACCTAAAAGCTCGTAGCTCTTTCTAGCATTCATTCTCACCCTTCCTTACACCTTATAAGATAAGTAGATAAAAAAAGAGCTTGTCAAACCAAGTGCTATACTACAAAGATAGAAAGATAAAGACTCACATCCACTGCTAAACAGAAAAACAAACAAAACATAGACCAAAGAGTGAGGTACGAGCTGAATTGGTCCCTCTTGGATAGGCTAGCTTCCCTTCCATAACTCACTAGGCTCTTTGTAGCTCTAAGTGTGTTGTAGTGGTAAGTTTATAACCTTTTACTGTTGAAACTCGTTTAAACTAGATCGATTGTGCCTCAAAGGAAATGGTTCCCTTATCGATTGAAGCTAATCTGAACCCTATTAGTAGTGGAGGACCCATGCACAAAGACTTTGATTGTCTACTTGATATGCTATTTAGCTGGGAAAAAGACTGCTACCTTTAAGCTATAGCTGTGAAGAGATCAACGATTGCTTCTTCTTTTATTAGTACTTTTCGAAGTAGAGGCAAGAAAGGTCCATCCTGAGTTAGTAAATTATGGTTTAGTTCAGGCCTATCCTTATCAGTAGATTGGTAATGTAAGCAGGCATACATCTAGGATAATTAAACAAACCAATCCACACATCTATATCTTGATCTTCCTGATTGACGAGTTTCTTTTCTGACTAGATCTTGATCTTGTAATGGCAGCTTTATTTTTCTGTACTACCCCTGAGGGAGAGACTGTAACATTACTAACACTGCTTTAATTAAGAAAGGTGCATTAACAGCATCAAGTGGGCAGCTAAGCTATGTACAAAACCCTAAACCTTAGAACCAGTTTGTAACTATAGGCGAAGAAAAGAATCAAAGCGACGGGCAAAAGGCAATTTAGCTAACATTTAGAATAGAGTTTGCTCCATCAACGGATTGAGAGATGAATCATAACGAAGAGATCTTCTATTATAAAGCCTATTGCTAAGCACTAAAAAAAATATCGAAAGTTTAACAAGTAAAAGTATAGCCCTCTTGTGGATTAGTCCATTCCTTAGCAAGAAAGAACGAAGAGCTGCTCTCCCATCGAAAGTTTCCATCTTGTAAACCAAAGTTGGGTTTACAGCAGCTGCTTTCACTATATTAACTATGATATTCTTCTATGATGATACCAAAATGGAACTAGCTTAAAAAAAAGTAGGCATGCTCTCTGCAAACAAAAGACTCCATAGCTTTTCTTTTATACAAAAACTGAACCTGGTCTTCCTGGAGGAAAGAGATCACTGGACAAAAAAAAAGACTAGACCACTAATTGACAATATAAGGCTATGTGAAAATGGAATAAGTCAAGGCCTTACTATATTCTTAATCTTTGATCATATCTTTTGATTCTATTTTGATTGAAGTCTTGTTCTAAGCCTTTGTGTTAGGCATGGAATAATAGCGGTGGACTAACTGAAGGTCACACTAATAGATTTCGGAACAAAATGCTTACCGAATGCAAGACTAGGAACCTAGTCAAAGGCTTCTGTACTTAAACAAAAGAATAGAGAAGGGTGGGGATTATACACCTGGAATAAGAGGCCCCCACTATTTACTACTCAACTAGTGAAAAAAGAAAAGTCGATGATCTTTAAATCTAAGTTACAGGCTAAAGCCTAAGCCCGACCAAAGGAAAAAAAAGTAGGACGACTAGGGAACTTAGGAAAAGATAGAGGAAAAACCCATTGGAAATTTCTCAAAGGCTAGATCTAGATCCTACCTATAAGATGCTTATGCTTCTTTTATAGAAAAATTGAGGGTATGAATGAGGCTCAATGGTAGCTTCCTAGTGTAAAGAACTAAAAGAAACAGCAAGAGGCTTCATAACCTTACATGCGATTGAAATGCAAGCTACCTTAGCTGATTAGACATCAACCATTAGAAAGATTGCAATGACGAAAAGTTACTCAAGGGACAAGGCATTTTTCGGGATTAGCCTATCATTCCTTTTTGTAGATTAACTTTTCTCTATTGTCCCGTTCTAGATTAAGATTTACATGCCATGCCGAATATATACTGCTCCAGGGTAGTCCTCACTGCAACTAAAAGAAAATTGTGGTTTTAAATCCCATTTCTCATTTTTATCCCTTTCTTATTATTACAGTAATGCCCAAAAGTCTTACCTGAAATCCCAAAAGTCTTACTCTAATATAAAAGAAAATAATCCCAAATGGAGACTTGTCCAAGTAAAAAAGAAATCAATAAAACACAAGAAAGTACATTACTGGCCATCTTGAAAAATGAAGGCATCGATCTTTTATGATGAAAATAGGTTGTAAATAGCATGGATAAACCTATCTTTAGGGATGAAAGCTATGGAGTACGGATCACATTTGCTTGGTAGATTCCTCCTGCCATAAATAAAGGGAATGGGGTCGAGCATCCTTTTCACCTAAGAGAAAATCTTCACTTCTAGCTGCTTTCAAAATAGGTTCATAAGCATGACGTAGGAGGAGTCATAGGTAGACCTGATTGAGAGAATTGACCCTTGATTTCTTCATAAGCAAAAGGCCTCATAGATTTAGATATGGGATTTGTCACGCTCTCTAGTATGTTTTACCTGAAAGGAAGTTGGTCTAATTGGGACAATCTACCATTGGGTGTGGAACCTTCATTAACCATTTAACCTTCGAGTTGATCTCCAAACTCACTGAGATCTATCAAATGGGATTGAATCTCACTGATAGTAGAATTGAGGAGAGAACTAAAACTTAGAGCAAAAGAACTCGTCAATCCTAAATATATATGCCTGAAAGGGAAAGAGTCTCGAGGTGTTCAGTTTGAACCTGGTAGCACTTTTTCTTCACTAGTTCCCTCATAACTTCCTGTTTTTTATTCACCCGTCTTGAAGCTAAAGAAACTTCAGTCGAAGGTACCAGTGACATATATGCATAGTCTTAAGAAGATTATAGTATAAGACCAAGTAAAGAAAATGACTAAGTAATAAATAAAGAATCTCTTCCCCAAACAATACTCTTGGTGAATCAGACTAAGGCGCATTTGTTTTACTTTTGAACTTTTTTTTTTTTTTTT
>JACFYI010003824.1:79297-91763 GCA_014898755.1 Handroanthus guayacan | reverse complement strand
AAACAAATCGATGATTCAAGATTTTATTTTTAAGGGAATTTTTGGGGTGTCACACAAGACATCATCCATAGGGATCCATTTTATTCAACACCCTGACAAGGAAAATGGATATTGTAGGAATAATTCATTTAGACCAGCAAGCTCGGTCAAACACACTTTTAGAACTAAAGCTTGTGCTTGATTCCTTGATTAACCTCTTGATCCACTCCAAGAGCAAGTCACATCAGATGCATATTGTGTGCAAGCTATCTATACATAGAGATTTGTAAGTTCCAAGAAAGGATCCATTTTCTCATTTTGATGAATGAAAATATCTCTTATATTTTCTATGATGACTCGATTCAAGAAAATTCTTGCACAAGGTAGTGTGTCAATTTGAAAAGGAGTTTCGAAAGTCAAGATTACAAATGAATCGATGATTAAGAATAGATGTATAGTTATTGGGCTATTAAAGACACCAAAAACATATTAACACTAGGCTACAATCTCGAGATGAAAAATAAAGGGACCATATTTGCAAGGCATGCATAAGTACGTGAGGTTTCCACCACAATTAATTTACCAATGAATTGGACTCCATAGGCTTGTGGTTAGACATCGACTATGGAGATTGAGTACTCTATAATTAATCTCCTATGAGTGATTAATTAAAGTGTTTAATTAATCATAAATTGTAAAAGTTATGATCTCATATCTAATTAATTGATGAATTTAATGGATAGCAAGCCTTTCTCGATTAACTCATGGTATGAACTTAATGGAGATTCTCTAATTAGATTAAACAAAATCACCTAAATTAGATTTAGATAAAAGAAGAGGAATTTTGGCTAAAAGTCAAGTTAGGTCTTCTTGGATAGATTAATTTGAAAAGTAAAATTATTCTAATTAAAATTAATTGTTAATTTAATCCAATTAATTTCAATAGTTGAATTAGTTTATCCAAGAAGAAGATTTAGATTAGGAGGAAAATTTTTATTAGAGTTTAATTCAAGTTGGAGGCCATGTGACACTTTAATTAATTATTAATTAAAACACCACATGGATATATCCAACTTGGATGCCAAGTGGACCAATGATATTTGAAGAGAAGAATTTAGATTCTTCCCTCCAAAATATGTTACCAATTAAGCATCCAAGTTGGCTAAGGATCACATTTTAAATCCCCCTCATTTAAAATCACACACAAAAACATACAAGCTAAAAATTTTCATATTGATATTCCCTCCTAATCTCCCATTCGCTCCACAACATTCTTCTTGGGTCTCTCTTCTAACCAAAGATCTAAGTGACTATCAAAGAGGTGAAAGTGAAGGTTAGGCTAAATTAAAAATTAATCGCAATGAAATAGAACATTCATCACATGAATTAAAACTTAAAACTTTCATAGGATCCTCATATGAGCATAGAATTTAGATTAGAAAAGAAGATACCAACATTGATCTATGTAATAGCAAGCTTGGTCGAACACATTTTGAAGGCTGACTATATTGATCTCCTCTTTGATCAATGCTTGATCCACTCCAGTAGTTTGATCTTTACCAATTCTTGATGAATCCAATCCAATTCTCCAATTGAATCTTCAAATCCTCTTGAATACTCAAGAAATCGAAAAACTCTCCCAAAACTTGAAGATGCCGAGAGTTGTCTTCAATGTGGAATCAACTTTTGATCTTCTAATGTCAAGGGAATCACACACCTAATTTTGATTCACTCTTTCTCTTTAGATTATCACTCTGGATCTCTAGTTAGAGGAAAGATCTAAGTGCAAATCTATGGAGAGAATGAAGGAGAGAAGAGAGTTTTTTAGGAGGGAAAATTATTTTCAGCTGCAAAATTATCTTGGTGGCCGAAAATTAGAGACCTTTTGATGGTAGTTATTGTGTGGTATTTAAAGTGTGACTCCTGCCAACTTGGATTCTTAGTTGGCAAGGTAGTTTTGGAGGGAAGAATCTAAATTCTTCTTTTCAAAATATCTTATCTTACTTGGCATTCAAGTTGGTTAATCTATGTGGTATTTTAACAATTAATTAAAGTACTCCATAAATTCCAATTAACTTTAAATGCTTAATTTAATTTTCCTCCTAATTTAAATTGTCTTCTTAAATTAATTAATTCAACTATTGAAATTAATTGAATTAAATTAACCATTAATTTAATTAGAATAATTTGACTCTTCAAATCAATCTATTCAAGAAGACCAATTTTGACTTCTAGTCAAAATCTTTTTTCTTTTGCCTAAATCTAATTTAGACAATTTTTCTCTAATCCAGTTAGAGAATCTCTATTAAATTCATAATGTGACTAAATCGAGGAAGGCGTGTGGCCCGTGAGATTTATCAATTAATTGGACAAGGGCTCGTAACTTTTATAATTTATAATTAATTAAACTATTTAATTAATCATTCATAGAATTAATCTCTACTAATTCTACATTTAATTATTTAGTCATAGAATTAATCTCTATTAATTATAGAGTACCCAATCTCCATTGTTGATGTCTAACCACAAGCCTATAGAGCCCAATTTATTAGTAAATTAATTATAGTACAAACCTCACCTACTTACGCGTACTGTGCAAATACGGTCTCTCCGTTTTTAATCTCTCGATTGTAGCCTAGGGTTAAGATAGTTTCAGCTTCCCTAATAGCCCAATAACTATGCATCTATTCTTAATAATTAGTTTGTTTGTGTCCTTGACTTTGAAAACTCCTTTTCAAATCGACACACCACCTTGCGCAAGGATTTTCTTAAATCAAATCATCATATAAAATATAGGAGATATTCTCGTTCGTCAAGACGAGAAAACGGATCATTTCTTAGAACTCACAAACCTCTATACATAGATAGCTTGTACCCAACGTGTACCTCATGTGATCCACTAATAAGTAATCAAGATGCACATCAAAGAACGAGAACTTACCATAAAGTTACCATGGTCCCTCAAGTCTAAGAACTAATTATATGCACTATCCTAAGATAGAGAATAATCCATCACTGAATGCCACTATGGCTATTTCATGAAAATCTCTATGTTAGGTCTCTTAGTGAACTTGTTCTTCTAACAAATACTCACTAACATGTACCGATGTCAACTACACCGATTACCTATGAAATGAGACAATAATTCAACCCTTTGAATTATGCAGTGTGAGTGTAAGTCTGTTCAAACCTAAAATGTCCTCTTGTCAAGGATTCTACAACTTCGAGAATTTAAGTTCAACATATATCTAGAGACTAATTTCATGATCACCATCTTATGCATGACCTAATCTCATGATCTAATATGATCTAAAGGACTTCTTCCATATAAATTGTTGATGAGACAATTCACGAAGATATAAAGAAGATGGCCATTTCATTTATATTGCAAAAGTAAGATCGTTTATACAAGAGTAGTTATTATAAGCCAAATCTAATTTGCTGCGAGGCACTACTTTAACAATCTCCCACTTGCCCTAAAACTAGTTACTCATAATTTTTAGGCTCACCTTCTTAGAATATCTCTCAAAAACCTTCCAGGTAAGTGGTTTAGTTAGTGGATCTGCTATATTCTCTTATGAGACAATGCGTTCCACTCTTATGTTGCCTCTATCAATGATCTCCTGGATCAAACGATAACGCCTCATTATGTGCGTAGATTGCTGATGAGATGTTGGCTTCTTTGCTTGCGCGATAACTCCATTATTGTCACAGAAGGTGACAAAGGGCTCGACCATGCTAGGAACTACATTCAACTCTTGGATAAAGTTTTTAATCCAAACACTTTCTTTTGCAGTATCTGAGGCTGCTATATATTCTGCCTCTATGGTGGAATCAGTGTGATATCTTGCTTGGAACTCTTCCAACTCATCGCACCGCCATTAAGGCAAAATTTGAATCCAGCAATGGATTTGTTGTCATTTACATCGGATTAGAAACTAGAATTCGAAAACCCTTCTCGTTTTAATTCTCCGCGGGCATAAACGAGAAAAATTTCTTAATTCTTCTCAAGTACTTTAGAATTATCTTTACGGCACTCCAGTAACTTTCGGTGGAGTTGGATTGAAAGCAGCTTGTAACACTTTGAGCATACACTACATCCAGTCTCATACACAGTATTGCATATATTATGCTTTCCATAATAGAGGCATAGGTATGCTAGACATCCTACATCTCTCTTCTTTTGTCTTTGGGGCCATAGACTTAGAGAGATGTAATCGATGTCTTGTAGGAAGAAACATTCTCTTGAATTCTTCCATACTAAACTACTTTAGTATTTTATCTATGAATGAACTTATGGGGCAACAATCTTTTTTGTTTATTTCTATAGATCCGTATTCCCAATATAAAAGATACCTCTCCCAAATCTTTCATGAAGAATTGTGTAGATAACCATATTTAGTATATTCTAACGCCCCTACCTCATTCCCAATGAGTAAGATGTCATCTACATAAAGTACTGGAAACTGTATTGTGCTCTCACTATATTTTTTATACACACAAGGTTCATACATATTTTTTATGAAGCCAAACCCTTTAATTGTCTCATCAAAACATATATTTCAACTTTGACATGCTTGCTTAAGTCCATAAATAGACCTTTGGAGCTTGCGAAACTTTTACTTGCTCCCACTCAATGTGAAGCCCTTTAATTGTTCCATATAAATTTGTTTATCAAGGTTACCGTTAAGAAAAGCAGTTTTCACATCTATTTGCCATATCTCATAGTCATAATATGCAAATATGGCTAGCAAAATCCTAATAGACTTAGGCATTGCAACAAGGGAGAAGGTTTCCTAAAAGTCTATACCCGGTCGCTACATATATCCTTTAACCACCAATCTTGCCTTATAGGTCATAACTTCTCCATTAACTCCGAGCTTGCGCTTGAAGATCCATTTGCATTCAACGGGTACCATACTTTCTAGTGGATCAATTAAGGTCCAAACCTTATTGAAGTGCATGGAGTTCATTTCAGACTGCATGGCTTGTTGTCAGTGCCTCGAATCCATGTCTGACATGGCTTCCTCATAAGTCTTTAGATCGCTATCCGATTGACTGGTCTCATGAAGAAAATTGAACCTTTCGAGTTCTCTCCTAATTTGGTCAGGCCTTCTGAGAAGTTGTCTGCTATGAGGTTCATTTACTTTTATTGGTTGGGGCTTTTCTTCTTGATTATGATCTTTATCAAGTTCCACTACTTCTCCTTTTCCATCTAATAAAAACTCATTCTTTAAGAAGGTGGCATTCCTTGAAATAAGCATCTTTCATTCTGATAAATTATAGAAGTAATAACTCTCAAACTCTCAAGGGGTAATCTATAAATCCGCATAAGGTGGATCTAGCATTCAACTTATCTCTCACTAGCCTTTTGACATAAGCAGGAGACCCCCATACCTCCAGAAAAGAATACGAGGGTGCTTTATTATGCACCTTAGGTGGTGTTTTGGGCAACGACTTAGAAGGTACTATGTTTAGTAACTTTACTGCTATTTCAAGGGCATAGCCCCAGAATGAAAGAGGGAGGTTCGTAAAACTTATCATAGATCGTATCATGTCTAACAAGATGCGATTTATACGTTCTATGACACCATTTCACTGTGGTGTTATTGGAGAAATCCACTGTGAGGGAATCTCACTCTCTTCTAGATAAACAAGAAACTTGTCACTCAAGTATTTACCTCCTCGATTGGATCGAAAAGTTTCTATACTTAGTTCAAATTGTTTCTCCACTTCATTCTTGTACACCTTAAACATTTCAAAAGCTTCAAACTTGTTCTTCATAAGAAATACCCTTCCAAAACATGTATAATTGTCAGTAAACATAATGAAGTAATTATAACCACCTCGAGCAATAACTTTTAGTGGCCCGCACACATCCGTGTGAACAAGTTCTAACGGTTTGGTGGCATGCTCCGATTGTCCAATAAATGGTGACTTAGTTATCTTTCCCTTTAAATAAGACTCGCAAGTCAGTAACTCGTTAATGCCACTTATAGAAAGTGATCCTAAGGCAACAACCTACTTATTCTATTCTTGAAAATATGCCTAAGTCTAGCATGCAACAAGTATGCTTAGTTATGGTCATCTAACGTTCTTTTATTCTCTTGTCAAATTTGGAATAATGTAAAGTTAGAATTAGGGTGTAAGCCCATTTGTTAGTATATCGGTAGCAATTAAAGAACTATTTTTAGAAAGAAAACACTTTTTATTCTTACAAGAAAATTCATAATTTTTTTTTATCCAGTATGGGAATTGAAATGATGTTCCTTAATATGGACAGTACAAAGAGACAATTATTCAATTCTAGATTTTAATTATTACAAGCTATAGTAACTAAGCCTGAGGCTTTGGCGTCAACTCTTGTACCGTTTCCCATATTAAGGATCACATCCCCTTTACTTAGCTTTTTGGGCTTCTGCATCTTCTGCAATGTCTTGCAAAGGAGAGAACCACACTTGGCATCAAATACTCACGTGTCACTGTTAATCAAAAGATTAACTTTAACAAAGAATATACCATTTTTTTTTTAAAAAAAACTAATACTCTTTACAATTCCTCTTCTAATGCCCAATTTCTCCACAATAAAAGCATTTGTCCTCTTTAGTATTGACTTTCTTCTTGATTCCACCGGATGGTTTTGTAACTTGTTTTCAATTAGAAGAAGAACTTTTCTTCTTTTTCTTCCTCGCCTTGCCCTTACGGACCTTTGAAATTGAAACAACCAATATTGTCTTATCTTTCTTCATAATAGACTCGGCCATGACAAGCATATTAACAAGTTCGTTAATTGTCACATCGAGTTTACTCATGTTGAAATTCATGACGAATTGGTCGAATGAGCTTGGCAATAATTGAAAGACTAAGTCTATATATAGATCATTAACGATAACAACATCAAGTTTCCCGAACTTTTCAATTAAAAAGATCATTTTTAAACCAGCTCGTGAACATTTGATCCTTCAACCATTTGGGCCCTAAACAATTCCCTGGAAGTGTTATAATGTTCATAATGCATTTGCACCGAGTATAACTCCTCCAAGTGCATGTGTATCTCACTAGCATGCTTTATGTGCTTGTGAGACTTTTAAAGCTCACTTGACATTGATGTCAATATTAGATATCGAGTTTAAAGATCATCTTCCCACTAACGATTCATAGTTTCTCGTATGTCTTCCGTTGCATCATCAAGGATGGTGTCGGGGGAATTTTGAGTAAAAACATAGGTCATCTTTTCATAATCAAGAACAATTTTTAGATTTCTAAGCCAATCACCATAGTTGGGACCATTGAGTTTATTAGCTTCCAAAATAATAGAGAGTGGATTTTTAGCTATTAGAATTTGTTGATTTCAAAATCTACAAAAGTGAATAAGAGAATATAAGCATTTATTTGTGCAATATTATTAAACATGATATGGTATTGTATCATGAGTTACCTCCCACTATTTTCTTCAAATTTTAGGCCCTCTAATAAAATTCGGGAGATCATATTTTCTAGTGGATTTTAGGGCCCTTAGAAATTATTCATGGACCCACGAGACGTAATCATATACAAATAACTCCTTAGGTAGGTAACTTACTTTACCAATTGCATCATCTATGCAACTCCTAAAATATTTTGCCTCATCTTTTGTATAGAGCCACGAGACGTAGCCATCTGTAGTATTTGACGTTAAGTTTGACCCAACAATCCTGCTTTACAATTAACTCAATTATGGTCATCCCACAAGGCATAGCTAATGCCATAATCGAACTAATTAAAAGAGCATCACATGCTTGAAATAGTGATCACAGTTTTTCAAGTAGGCACGTCCCACGAGAAACGTATCCACTCGATAGTAACTTATGCCATTTGCTTATTGGTGGCATGGGATATTAAATTCAATTTAATTTGTCAATTATAACTTAATACAATTTTTCTTGCGAAAGATACTTAACTTTCTAAGTAAGGGTTTTTGAGAAAAATGTCAAGGCCTTATCAATATTTTATTTACTCTTATTTAGATTATCTATCCTAAGCGTGCATCACCATATATCACAAGGATAATAATCATAAATAAGTAAATAAAACAACCTAGCATGCTCCTAAGGCAGATGATTATGAGCCTTGACCAAATAATGCACTTAGAGCTACTAGTGTGTTACTTAGTAATTTAGGTGAGTAATTAGATGAATAGATCATATCTATTACATATGCATCATCATGCATACATGCCCTTTATGTCTTGAACTCATTCATCTTCTTTTTCTTGATTACGAGATATACTATACATACATGGCCCTCAATCAAAAGAAAAAGAAGGCCTTACTACCCTAAATCTACTCTCATTAGAAGATGGAAATGAGGCATACAAGTCCCATTTAGTTACAAATTAAAACCGTTTTAATAAGGCTCATAATCATCCCATACATCCATTCAATATCAATCATCGATCACATAAATGCTCAAAATTAAATGCACAACAATTAATTAAACATTCATCTCATGAACATAAAATTAAAGGCTAAAAGTGCATCACATGCCACTGTTTTGCCACTGGAAGTTGTTTAATATAAATTATCAATTAAATGTAGAATTAAACTTGGTTTTAAATCACCTTAAGGTTTCTAAAGCCCGCCAACACCTTGGTGATTATTTAAAACACTATAGGAGATCAAATTACATCCAAATTTGGATTAAAATATCATTAGAATTTTAAGTGACAGATTCAAAATTAGCCACAAGTCTGACCGACAGCTCTCATTCTAAAAATTTTAATAAATTCTCCTTAATTCCAAAAATCACCAAATTTGAACCAAAGGTTTCTAACTCATTGTAGATGACTCAGAAAATCAAAAAGCACAAAAACAACATCAATTAGAGCATGAAATATTTTTATTTCCGTAAGGTTAGCGCAGAGTATAATCTACTCTTGAGCCTGATTGGCAGTGTATATTCCAAGATATAGTGCACGAAAACAAATCAAACGAGAGAGGTTACTGTGCTCAATTTTCCAGAAAACTCAACATGTTCTCAAGTAATTTTTCATGCTCTAATTTAAGTAATTTTTCATCCAAATCATACTAGATCCAATTTAATACATGTATATTGATCTCCCAAGAGTTTTAAAGTAATTTTAAAACAGTCAATTACAGCGATCAACATTAATTCCATATCTAACATCAAGATCAACACCAACAACTCCAACATTCAATCAAATTGAATTCAAATCACACTATATTAACATATAGCATCCATTATCATATAATTCATATAGATCCAACCAAGCCACAAGCATTATTTGGTGACCTACAATTCATTACATTGAATCAAGATCACCAAATGTAGCATCAATCCATCACGTGAAATCTAAATCAAGCTCATATGTTTGGCTCGGATACCACTTGAAGGTGAAGATGAAGGCAAAGGTAAAGGCAAAAACAACCAAAATGCAACAAAATTAATTAAAAATTACATTCATCAACCATGGATAAATAGTCTAAACCTTCAAGGATCACCATATAAGTATAGATCTAGATTTAGAAGAGAATGAAGCTGAGAGGATTTCTTTAATGACCGAAACTTGGTCCTCAACCTTTGATCAACACTTGCTCTCCTTGATTGATCTAATGTAATGCTAGATCTACCCAAACACTTGAAGGAAAATCTTGATTTACTTGCAAATCTCCAAGAAATCGAAAGTATATCCCCAAAACACCTCAAGGCCATGAGCTTCTCCAAGATGTGATCAACTTTTGATCTTTTGAACCAAGTGGACTCTTACCTATAATATTGATCCACTCTTCCTATTTAGATAATCACTCTAGATCTTTGGTTAGAGGGAAGATCTAAGCATGAATCTATGAAGAGAATTGAGGAGATGAAGAGAGAATTTTAGAGGGAAATATTTTCAGCTGCAAATTTTGATTCAAAAAGGAGAGATGGCCGAATTCTTTGGTATTTAAAGTATGATCCTTGCCAACTTGGATACTTAGGTGGCAAGGTGGTGTTGGAAAGAAGAATCTAGATACTTCTCTTTAAAATATCTTGGCCTACTTAGCATCCAAGTTGGATAATTTATGTGATATTTTAATTAACAATTAATTAAAGTGCTACATAGATTTTAATTAACTTTAAATACCAATTATAATTTTCCTTTTAATTTAAGTTATCTTCTTGAATCAATTAATTCAACTATTGAAATTAATTAAATTAAATTAACTATTAATTTAATTAGAATAATTTGACTCTTCAAATTAAACTATTCAAGAGGACCAATTTTAACCTTAGTTAAATATTTTTACTTTTAGTCAAATTCTCTCTTCTTTTGTCTAAATCCAATTTAGGCAATTTTTTTTAATCCAATTAAAGAATCTCTATTAAATTCCTACCGTGACTAAATTGACGAAGGTGCGTGACCCATTAGGTTTATCAATTAATCATATATGGGCTCATACCTTTTACGATTCATGATTAATTAAACAATTCAATTAATCACTCATAGAATTAATCTCTATTAATTCTAGAGTACCTAATCTCCATAGTCGATATCTAAACGCAAGCTTATGGAGCCTAATTAATTGGTGAATTAATTGTAGTATGAACTTCACCTATTTACACGTGCCGTGCAAATACGGTCCCTCCGTTTTCCATCTCCCGATTGTGGCCTAGGGTTAAGATATTTTCAGTGTCCTTAATAGCCTAATAACTATGCATCTATTATTAATGATTGATTCATTTGTGTCCTCGACTTTGGAAACTCCTTTTCAAATCTACAAACCGCACTAGGCAAGGATTTTCTTAAATCGAATCATCATAGAAAATAAAAGAGATATTCTCGTTCATCAAGATGAGGAAATAGATCCTTTTTTGGAACTCACAAATCTCTAGGCATAGACAACTTTTACAACGTGCATCTCATGTGTCCACTAATAAATGATCGAGATGCATATCAAAGAACAAGGACTTACCATACAGTTACCATGGTCCCTCAAGTTTAAGGACTAATTATATGCACTATCGTAAGATAGAGAGTAATCCATCACTGAATGCCGCTACTACTATCTCATGGAATTCTCTATGTTAAGTCTCTTAGTGAACTTATTCTTCTAACAAGTACCCACGAACATGCACTGGTGCCAATTACACCAATTACCTATGAAATGGGGCAATAATTTAACTCCTTAAATTATGCATTGTTAGTGCAAGTTTGTCCGAATCTAAGATGTCCTCGTGTCAAAAATTCTACAACTTGGAGAATTTATGATCAAGACATCTGGAGGCTAATTTCATGATCACCATCATATGTGTGATCTAGTCTCATAGCCTTATATAATCTAGAGGATTTCTTCCATATCAATTGTTGATGAGACAACTCATGATGATATGAAAAAGATGGTTATTTCATTCATATTGCAAAAATAAGATCGTTTATACAAGAGTAGTTATTACAAGCCAAATCTAATTGGCCACGAGGCACTACTCTGACATCCACATATTTGGGAAGAATCAAAAGTTGATCCTTCAAGGTTGAAAACTCACAATCATCACCTTTAAAGAAAGAAACAAAAAAGTTTCGGTCTCATCTTCTTCAAGGAGTTTTCAGTTATTTCAAGATTTGGAGAGAATCTTTAAAAATTCGAGTGGACCAAATGTTAATCGAAGATCAAGTTAGAATTTTGATTCACTTGAGGAAGGTATTTGACCTTGCACTACTTTGCTTGGAACAAGGTAGGATTTCTTTCCTTAGATTTAAAATCTATGCTCATGTAAGGATTCCTAAAGGATTTAAGTTTTGATTCATGTTTATGAATGTTTATTCCGCTGCGTTTTGGTTTTGATTTATGCATATCCTTCACTTTCAAGTGGTATCTAAGCCAAATTATATAAGTCAATTTTTAGATTCATTAAGCATTGATCCATGTGATGGATTGATGTTAAATTTGGTGGTTTTAATTCAAACTGATGAATTGGAGATCACCAAATGATGCTTGTGGCTTGGATCTATGTGGATTATGTGATAATTGCTGCTAGATGTTGATTTAGCATGTTTTAAATTCGTTTGACTGAATGTTGGAATTGTGGACGTTGATTTTGATGTTAGATATTGAATTAATGTTGTTGATTGTGATAATTTTTTTTGAAAATTATTTTAAGACTCTTAGGAGATCAAAACATATATATTAGATTGGATCTAATATAGATTAGATCAAAAATCACATAAATTAAAGCATGCAAAACATGTTGAGAACATGTTCTATTTTCTAGAAAATTTTGTACACTGATCTCTCGAGAATGATTGATTTTTGTGCCTAATATAATTTCATTTTGGAGCTCTTTGATTGTTTGAGTTATCTACTTGTGTTGGGTACCTATTGTTCAAATTTAGTGATATTTTGAGTTAAGAAAAATTTTCTAAAAATTTTTGAATGTGCACAACCAAACAAACCCGAGAGTATGTTAGACCTGTCCACTAGCCTCTTTGTAATCAATTTTTTTCGTGCTC
>JACFYI010003824.1:60511-79197 GCA_014898755.1 Handroanthus guayacan | reverse complement strand
ATTTGTTAGAATTTTTTGAACGGGGGTCGCCAGTCAGACCCGAGGCATGTTTTTGAATCTGCCGTAATAAGTTCTAATGATGTTTTAATCCGACACTTGATGTAATTGATCTCCTATAGTGTTTCAAATCATCTCCAAGGTATTGGTGGATTTTAGAAACCCTTAGGTGATTTAAAACTAAGTTTAATTCTTCATTTAATTGATGAATTACATTAAACAATTTTCAGTGGCAAAATAGTGGCATGTGATGCACTTGTTAGCCTTTAATTTTGTGCTTATGAGATGAACACTTAATTATTTATTATTTGTTTAATTTCAAGCATTTATGTGATAGATATTTAATGTTGAATAAATGTATGGAATGATTATGAGCCTCATTAAAATACTTTTAATGGTTTAATTTATTTATTGGGTTTGTAATTAAATAAGGCTTGCATCTCTCATTTCCATTGTGTAATGAGAATAGGTTTAGAATGACGAGGTATTCTTTTTCTTTTGATTGAAGACCATGTGTGAATGGTATATTTTGTAATCAAGAAGAATAAGATAAAGGAGTTCAAGACACGAGGGCCTTGTATGCATGGTGATGCATATGTAATAGATAGGATCTATTCATTTAATTACTCACCTAAATCACTAAGTGATGCACTAATAGCTCTAAGTGCATTATTTAGTTAAAGGCTCGTCATCATCCACCTTAGGAGCATGCTAGGTTTTATTTATTTATACTTTCCTTATCCAGTGGATGTATGTTGATGCATTTGTGGACAAAAGAATATAAATAAGCAGTTAAGAATGATGAGATCTTTCAAGCATAAAATTCCTCACTTATATTGTTTAAATATTTCTCAAAAATTAAGTTTGAAATGAATTAAGTTTAAAGAGTTTAATTATCCATGCTGCTCACCAATAGATTTAAACATGAGATGCTACCATAATTAGAGTATTGTCTCATGAGTCGTGGAACACTTTAATTATAAAAAGCTATATTTATTTCTTAAACCATAAGATGACACTTTTTAGTATTTTAGGTATGACGTTATCTCACGAGTCGTGGAACATTAAATACTTAATAACTAAAAGGTAACTTAAAATTTAGTAAGTAGACGTATCACAAGTCGTGGGTCTATGTGAAAAATGAGGCAATTGTATGGAGATACAATTGGTAATTTTTACGTACCTTAAAATTAATAATAGATGTCTCACGAGTCATGGATCTATTGTTAATGTCTTGGGCCCTTAATTCTCACTAGAAAATATGATTTTCCAAATTTTCAATAAGGGTGGACAATTTGATGAAATAATAGAAGGATGAATATGCTTGAAGTCCACAAGTGTATTTTCAAATATTGGATAAAATAGATGCTAATATTTTCTTCAATGCTTTTGCAGATTTTTGTGAAAACCCCGCACGAATATGACTAAAAACTCACTCACCATGATTTTGGAAACTAATAAATTGGTTGGTCCTAGCTACCAAATTGGTTAAGAAACCACAAAATGTTCTTGATTTTGAAAAACACACTTATGTTTTTTACGGTACTTCCCCTGATACTGCACTGGATGATGACCAAAACACACGTAATATGATTGCAAAATGGGCTAAAGATGATATTCAAGCCCGGTGTCTTATGTTAGTATCAATGTCTAATGAACTCCAAAAATAACATGCGAGCATGAAGCGGCTACCGAGATTTATACACACTTGCAAGATTTGTATGGTATGCAAACTCAATATGAGCACTATGTGGCCTCTAAGGAGTTGTTTCAAATGATAATGGAAGAAGGGATGAGTATTCGTGAACACGGTTTCAACATGATTAGGCTTATTGAGAAGCTTAGCAACTAGGCGTCATCATAGGCAACGACCTTTATGTGGATTTGATCCTCTAATTTCTCCCTAAATCATTTGACCAATTCATTTTGAATTTCAACATGAGTAAGAACAAAGTAACGATTAACGAGTAAGTAAACATATTGGTCACCGCAGAGTCCACCATTAAGAAGGATAAGTCGATCATACTTGCTTCTACTTTTAAGGCCCACAGAGTTCTAAGAAGGGAAAGAAGAAGAAAAGTTCTTCTTCTAAAGGGAAGCAACCAAGGACCCAAAGGGATGAAATCAAGAAAAAGTAAGGGGTTGATCCCAATTCTAAATACTTTTATTATGGCGAACTAGGTCATTGGAAAAGGAATTGCAAGGCTTATCTTGCAAATTTAAAAGATAGTATATTTATTGTTGAAACCCACTTATCAATGAATTCTTCTTCATAGATATTTAATACTGAATGTGGATCACACCTTTGCAATATGTTGCAGGGGATAGAAAGAAGAAAAAAGCTTGAGGACGGGGATATGATCCTTTACTTAGGCAATGAGGCAAGAGTTGCCACACATAACGTAGGCGTGATTACTTTAGCTTTCCATTCTAATAAAATCGTACTTAACACCATGTACTATGTTCCAAGTTTAAAAAAGAACATTATTTCGATTTCCATTTTATATCATGAAGGTTTTGAATTTTTAATCAAAAATGGGAAACTAAGTGCATATAAGAAAGGTTCTTTTTGTGCACAAAGTTATTTAAATAACGGGTTGTACCATTTAGAAGAATTCCCAACGATAATGCAAGTTCAAAGTAACAAGCAAAAGTTAGATAATCAAAATGATGCCTATCTTTGGCATGCTAGACTTGGAAATATTTCCAAGAATAGGATAAACAAGATTGTTCCCTCTAGCTTGCTTAAAGTAAGTGACTTAGAGAATTCATCGACTTACGAATCTTGTTTAAAGGGAAAGATGACCAAGGCTCCATTTATTAGACATCAGGAGAGATCCACATGTCTTTTGAATTTGATCTATACGGACGTATATGGACCACTAAAAGTTAGTGCAAAAAAGGCTTTTCCTACTTCATTACCATCACTGATGACTTCTCTGGGTTCGGTCACTTATCTTATAAATCACAACTCCGAAGCCTTTGAGACATTCAAAGAGTATATGAGTGAGATGAACAAGCAACTCAGGCTTACTATTAAGACTCTTCGATTCGATCGGGAAAGCGAGTGCTTAAGCACTGAGTTCCTAGATTATCTAAAAGAGAATGGGAGTCTCTCATAGTGGACTTCTCCCGGCACACCTCAACTTAATAGGCTAGTCGAATGGAGAAATTGTACTTTATTGGACATGGTACGTTCCATCATGAGCTTTATCAGTACTCTTATTTCCTTTTGGAGCTACGCTATAGAAACGGTGGCAAAGCTACTAAATATAGTTCCTTCGAAGTAAGTGCCTAAAACTCCATATGAGATGTGGTATGACAAAGCACTCTCATATTCTTATCTTAGAATTTGGGGTTCTTCGGCTTATGTGAAGTGCTTAGATGGAGATAAGTTAGATAGTCGATCCACCTTGTGTGAGTTTGTAGGATACATAAGAGAATCTATATGTTATTACTTTTATGATCATTTGGAACAAAAGGTATTTATTTCGAGAAACGCTATCTCTTTGGAAAGAGAATTTCTATTAAATAGAAATGATATTGCTATCGAACTTGATAAAGTTCAAGATGATCAAATAATCCTACAAACAGTAGAAGCAAATAAACAAAAAATACCTATTGTTATACAACTTCCTAGTAGGTTAGAACATGTCAAGAAGCAACTCAAAATGTTTGGATTTCTTCACAAGACTGGCCAAACGGATCTCGATCCAAAAAGCTATGAGAAAGCTATGTCAAACATAGATTCGGAATATTGGCTTGAAGCCATGAAATCGAAAATAGACTCTATGCACTTTAATAGGATACAGACCCTAGTAGATCTGCCAGAGGATATGGTATTCGCCAGGAGTGGGCTTTGAAGAAACTTTTTCTCCCGCAGCTATGCCTAAATTCATTAGGATAATAAGTAAGCCTGAAGTGTCAGCAAAACTTGTGAAGTGGGATGTGGAGCTCAGCCAGTTTGACATTTAGTATGAGCCCAGGGCTGCCATTAAAGCCCTGGCCTTGACGAACTTTATTGCTGAAGCAACGACAAAAAATAAAAAGGAGTCCCACTAATAGAGCTTGTATGTAGATAGATCTTCCACAATAAACGGAGGAGGTGCTAGAGTAGTTTTGATCTTCCTTGGAGGTGATGAAATGGAGCTGGCCATCACACTAATTTTCCAAGTATTCAACAACGAAGCTCAATATGAAGTGAAGGTGAAGATTAAGCTAAAATAAAATAAAATGCAGCGAAAATAATCATTCATCACCATGAATAAAAGCCTAAATCTTTATAGGATCCTCATATGTATCTAGAATTTAGATTAGAGAAGAGGAAACCAACCTCTGAAGCATCTAAACCAAGCTTGATCGAGCACTTCTCCAAGAAGGCCGAGTCTTGATGTTCTTCCTTGATCAATCGGTTGATCCACTCTAACGACTTGTTTTTCACCAACTCTTGATGAATTCAATCTAATTCACTAATTGAATCTTCAATTCTTCCAAAGAATGATCAAGCAAAATCGAAAACCTCTTCCAAACTTGATGAAAACCATACGCACCTCTTCAATATATGATCAACTTCTGATCGTCAAACCAAGTGGATTTGCATCTCTAATGATAGATCCACTCTTCCTCTTTGATTATCACTTAAGATCTATGGTTAGAGTTTAGATCTAAGTATGAATCTAAGAAAGAATTTGAGAGATAAAGAGAGAAAACTTGGAGGGAAAAATTTTCAGATTTTTTATCTCAAAAATAATGGAATGGCTGAAAATTGCCATGGTGTGAAAAGTGGTCATCACATGGTATTTAAAGTGTGACACTTGCCAACTTAATTACTTAGTTGGCAAAGTGGTTTTGAAGGGAAGAATCTAGATTCTTCTCATCAAAATATCTTAGCCTACATGGCATCCAAGTTGCAATCTATGTGGCATCTTAATTAACTATTAATTAAAGTGCTACATACATTCTAATTAACTCAATTAATTCAACTATGGAAATTAATTGAATCAAATTAACCATTAATTCAATTAAAATAATTTGACTCTTAAAATTAATATATTCAAGAAGACAAATTTTGACTTTGATAAAATATTTTGACTTTTAGTTAAAATCTCTCTTTATTTGCCTAAATCTAATTTAGTTGATTATATTACGAAAATAAGACTATTTACACAAGAGCCGTAATTATGAAGCCAAATTTAATTGATTGTAGAGCACTACCCTAATAATCTCCCACTTGTCCTAAAGCCAATTACTCATAGTTCTTTGGCCCATCTTCTCAAGATGTCTCTCCAAGACTTTCTAGGTAAGCAGCTTAGTTAGTGGATCTGCTACATTCTCTTCTGAGGCAATGCGTTCCACACTTATGTCGCCTCTATCAATGATCTCCCGGATCAAGTGATAACGCCTCATTATGTGCTTGGATCACTGATGAGATCTTGGCTCTTTTGCTTGCACGATGACTCCATTGTTGTCACAGAAGATGACAACTGGCTCGGTCATGCTAGGAACTACATCCAACTCTTGGATGAAGTTTTTCATCCAAACACCCTCTTTTTCAGCATCCGATGCTGCTATATATTCTGCCTCAGTGGTTGAATCGGTTGTGGTATCTTGTTTGAAACTCTTCCAACTTACCGCACCACCATTAAGGCAAAATATAAATCCTGAAATGAATTTGTTGTCATCTACATCGGATTGGAAGCTAGAATCTGAAAATCCTTCTAGTTTCAATTCTCCATCACCGTAAACGAGAAAGAATTCCTTAATTCTTTTTAAGTAGTTAAGAATTATTTTTACGGCACTCCAGTGACTCTCATCGGGATTGGATTGAAAGTGGCTTGTAATGCTCAGAGCGTATGCTACATCTGATCTCGTACATAGCATTGCATATATTATGCTTCCTATAGTAGAGGCATAGGGTATGCCAGACATCCTATGTTTTCTTCTGTCTGTGGGGCCATAGACTTAGAGAGATGTATTCCATGTCTCATGGGTAGGGACCCTCTCTTGGATTCTTCCATACTAAACCTCTTCAGCATTTTGTCTATGTACGGACTTTGGGAGAGTCCTAGCAATATTTTTTATCTATCTCTATGGATCCGTATTCCCAATATAAAAGATGCCTCTCCCAAGTCATTTATGGAGAACTGTGTAGATAAAGATGCTTTAGTATACTCTAATGCTCCCATATCATTCCCAATAACAGGATGTCATCAACATAAAGCACTAAAATTTGCACTGAGCTCCCACTACATTTCTTGTACACACAGGGCTCTTATACATTTTTGATAAAGCCAAACCCTTTGACTATCTCATCAAAACGTATGTCCCCACTTCAAGATACTTACTTGAGTCCATAAATGGACCTTTGGAGCTTGCGAACCTTTTGTTGGTTTCCCTTGGATGTGAAGCCCTCTGGTTACTTCATATAAATATCTGTGTCGAGGTTACCGTTAATAAAGACGGTTTTGACATCCATATGTCATATCTCATAGTCATAATATACAGCTATGGCAAGTAAAATCCTAATGAATTTAGACAATGCAACAAGCGAGAAAGTTTCTTCAAAGTCTATACCCAGTCGTTGGGTATATCCTTTCTCCACCAATCTCGCCTTACACGTCACAACTTCTCCATTAACTCCCAGCTTACGCTTGAAGATCTATTTGTATCCAAAGGTTACTATATCCTCTAGTAGATCAACTAAGATCCAAACTTTATTGGAGCACATGGAGTCCATTTCGGGTTGCATAGCTTGTTGCTAGTGTCTCGAGTCCATGTCTGACATGGCTTTTTCTTAAGTTTTCGAATTACTATCTGATTGCTCGATCTCATGAAGAAATTGGAACCTTTCAGGCTCTCTTTTCATTCGTTCAGACCTTTTGGAAGTTGTGTGCATTGAGGTTCATCTGCTTTTATCGGTTGTGGGTTTCCTTTTTAATTGTGAACTTCATCACGTTCCACGATTTTGCCTTTCTATCTAATAGAAATTCTTTCTCCAAGAAGGTGGCATTTCTCGAAACAAACACCTTTTGTTCCGAAGGATCACAAAAGTAATAACCTACAGACTCTCTAGGATAACCCACAAATCTACATAAGGTGGATTTAGTATCCAACTTATCTCCTACTAGTCTCTTGACGTAGGCGGGAGACCCCCATACCTTTAAATAAGAACACGGGAGTACTTTGTTATACCACATCTCATGTTGTGTTTTGGGCACCGATTTAAAAGGTACTATGCTAAGTAACTTTGGTGTTGTTTCGAGGGCATAGCCCCAAAATGAAAGAGAAAGGTTCGTGAAACTCATCATAGATCGTACCATGTCCAACAAGGTATGATTTCTACATTCTGCCACACCATTCAATTGTGGTGTAGTAGGAGGAGTCCACTGTGAGAGAATCCCATTCTCTTTTAGATAACCAAGAAACTCATCACTCAAGTATTCACTTCCTCGATCGGATTGAAGATTTTTTATATTTAGTTCGAGTTGTTTTTCTACTTCATTCTTATATACTTTAAACATTTCAAACGCTTCAAATTTGTGCTTCATGAGAAACACCCACCTAAATCGTGTATAATCGTCAGTAAATGTAACGAAGTAATTATAACCACCTCAGGCACTAACTTTTAGTGGTCCGTATATATCTATATGAACTAGTTCTAACGGTTTGGTGGCACGTTACGGTTGTCCAACAAATGGTAACTTAGTCATTTTTTCTCTCAAACAAGACTCGCAAGTCGGTAACTCCTCAATGTTTCTTATAGAAAATGACCCTGAGGCAACCAACCTACTTATCTTTATTTTTAGAAATGTGCCCAAGTCTAGCATGCCACAAGTATGCTTGGTTATAGTCATCTAATTTTTTTTATTCTCTTGTTGAATTTATAATAATGTATAATTAGAATTTAGGATATAAAGCTCATTTGTCAGTATACCAGTAATAATTAAAGAATCATTTTTAGAAAGAAAATACTTTTCATTCTTGCAAGAAAATTCATAATTTTTTTTGTCTAACACGGGGATGGAAATGATGTTGTTCAGTAAAGATGGTACAAAGAGACAATTATTCAATTTTAACTTTTGATTATTACAGGCTAAAGTAACTAGGCTTGAGGTTTCGGCATCAACTCTTGCACCATTTCCCATCCTGAGGATCACATCCCCTTTACTTAACCTTTTTAGCCTCTGCATCCCTAGCAACGACTTGTAAAGGTGAGAACTACATACAGTATCAAATACCCATGTATCGTTGTTAATCGAAAGATTAACTTCAACAAAGAGCATATCATTTTTCAAAGAAGCCAAATACTTTTTACAATTCCTTTTTTAATGCCCAATTTCTCCACAATAAAAGCATTTGTCCTCTTTAGATTGGCTTTCTTCTTAATTCCACCTAATGGCTTTGGAACTTGTTTCCCTTTGGAAGAAGAATTTTTCTTCTTCCTTTCCCCGTCTTACCCTTATAAGCCTTAAAAGTTGAAGCAACCAATATCGTTTTATCTTTCTTCATAGCAGACTCGGTCGTGACAAGCATATTAACTAACTCTTAACCGTTACATCAAGTTTACTCATGTTAAAATTCATGACGAATTGGTCAAATAAGCTTAGCAATGATTGAAGAATAAAGTCTATGTAAAGATTATTATCCATGACAATATCAAATTTCCCGAGCTTTTCAATTAAAGAAATTATTTTCAAACCATGGTCGTGAACACTTGATCTCTCAACCATTCTTGCCCTAAACAATTTCTTGGATATGTTATAACGTTCATAATGCATTTGCACCGAGTATAACTCCTCCAAGTGCATATATATCTCACTAGCATGCTTCATATGCTCGTGAGATTTTTGGAGTTCACTTAACATTGATGCCAGCATTAGACATCAGGTTTGAAGATCATCTTCCCGCCAATAATTGACGATTTTTCGCATGTCTTCCATTGCATCATCGGGGATAGTATTAGGGGAGCTTTGAGTCAAAACATAAGTCATCTTTTCGGAATCGAACACAATTTTTAAATTTTGAAACCAATCACTGTAGTTGGGACTGGTAAGTTTATTAGCTTCCAAAATTACGGAAAGTGTATTTTTAGCCATTTGAATTTGTTGATTTCAAAAATCTACAAAAGCAAATAAGAGAATATAAGTATTTGTTCGTGTAATATATTAAAAGATGATATGGTCCTGTATCATGAGTTACAAATAACTCCTTAAGTAAGTAACTAACTTTACCAATTACATCAACTATGGAACCCCTAAAATTATTTTGCTTCATCTTTCGTATAAACCCATGAGATGCAGTGTAACGCCCCGAGATCCTAGAGCATCAGCCCTTAGGTCCGAAACGCTACTCAACGAAAATAGATCTAACTAAAATCACAACAGGCAAATTCATAGCATTTTATTTACATAAAAGCTGGAGCTTAACTTAATTTACAGGCAAAAAGTTTCTAAAATTCTAACTTAATATGCAAAAAAAACAACTTACTAAAATACATGACAGAAACTCACAACATCATCCTTACCAATATACTAATATGTTTCAACCAAGAAATATAAATACTAAGACTGAATATGTAGTAAGGATTATAATCTAAAGCTTTCAAACTTTTGATGCTCTAGCCGTTAATTCCCTACGTGATAAATAATGGAATCATGAATCCATTGACCCAGTAAAAATCATAGCATTGGATGAAGAGTACAAGGTTTAAAAAAAGTTGTAGAAAAAACAAACCATGAATGTGATATCAAAATATATTCATTCAGAACAAACAATACAAACGGATAACGAATCATTCAGAACAAATAATACAAATCGATAACTTATAAATTTTATCATATTCATGTCAAAATATATAAGGCCGAAGCTATTATTTGGTGGATCTATCACTCTTATAGCTCCAACATGTTACACACATATATCCTCATTCTTCCCTTACAACTCTGAGCAATCGCTTAAGGAGAGTCATATATACTTGAGACACAATCGCCGCAGCACGGTTGACCACGAGTCTTAGGAGCAACTCATTAGAATCCTATCTCCAAGACCCCTCTGAGTTACCCAACATACAGGAATCCCCAAAGGTTTCGATCGTTGACCCGATATCGCCCAATCAAATCTCCCTGAAGATTGCCAGGGCCCAACTTATCAAACATACGTATAGGTTCAGAATGAACATGACATTTTCAAACATATAGGCCCATCTGGCACGAATTTCAAAATAAACAGAATATATTCAAACATTTAGCCATGTCGGGCAAGAATTCATATAGCCAAGAATTTAACAAGTAATTTCGAAATGAATTTCAGACTTGTTCAAAGTGAACGAAACATATTCAAGCGTATAATCATATTGAGGTAGGAATTCAAATGATTAATAATTTCAGACAGTGATTCGAGTTGGAATATTTGAAGTTCAAAGAAGATTCGAACATTACCAATCGATTTAGATCGAATTTGGGAGACGTAGATTATATATTCGAACATAGGAAGAGTTAACAGAGTGAAAAATGGACCAAAAAAGGCAAAACAAATAAAAATTAAGTTTTTAAATATTTTGAATTGGGTGCCACCGCGGACCAAAGTGGGTGCGGATGCGCGTAAAAGTGTTCAAGGTTACTGTCTTGAGTGCGTCTGCACGCAAAAAGGTTGCACTCGATGAACAGTAATCGTGAAATTTTTTTTTGTATAAACTCCTTAACATATTATACCTCAAAAATTAAAGAAATTAGCATTAGTTTGCTCTAGTCATCATTGAGATTTTTAATTTTCAGGTTTGGAAGAAATATTGGTAAAAATGTCAAGTTTGGTGTTCTTTAACTATCAAGTTGTTTAAGCCATTTTTTGTCCATGATTTTTACTCCAACAAGTCTCCTAGATGATCAAGAGAATAATAGTATAGGATAGAGCCAAGGGTTCAATAGAAATAAATGTCCCAAAACAAGAAATTTCAATGATGTTTCAAACATACAATTCATCGAATTCAACAGGTCAAAAAAAGTAATCTAAGTTCCAATCCATAGCAAATATTCAAGGGAGAAAATAGCTATGATCCTTAACTTATAAATCAATCCAAAAGTTTCTAGTAATGGTTCACCCTTAATCACAACCTATGGAAATCAAAATCATAAGTTTTCATACTATATTCTACACCTACGTAGAAAACACAATATATAACAACTAAAACTTCTATCTTACCAAGTAAGTAACCTTACTTCCCCCTTCCTTGAGTTAATTTTGAATTGAAATTGATGTTGGAAGGTTGGAATTCTCTTGGAATAGAAGACAAGATAAAAAGAGTTGATATTGCAATTTTTTTCTTCTCTCTTTCTCTCTTTTTTCTTTCTTTCTCTTTTCTCTCTTTTTGCACAAAAATTTTAGCAAATATTTCTGAAAATTTGTTACTTTTCTTATAGAAAAATGTTGGGATCCATTGGTCATTTTTAAATTTAAGGAAAGGTATCAAGTGGTTATGGATTGTAGATGACTAGCACAATGATATTATAAACTTGATTAAGGATTAATTCTCACATTTAAAAAGCAAATATCTTTGCTACTTCGAATAGTGTTGGCTAGAGTATGTGTGTATATCCGTGTACATATATATGTAGATATACATATATGTATTTTAGTTTTATTTGTAGCTTACCTTAGTGTATAATATATGATATGATAGTTACTAAATTCTTGGCTATAAATTTGAACTAAAACTTATTTCTTTGGGCCAAAATAATGTGCATAATAATTTTTCGGAAGTGATAAAACATTTCTAATTGAGAGAAAAATCTCAAATTGATGAAAAATCGGTTACCGATTAGGATTTTTTTCTCAAAAACGTCTTAAAACATCTATCGATTAAAAATTGAGGGTTAAAAAATTAAATTAGAGAAATTCTTGTCTAAGAATTTAATTAGATAAATTTTCTCACTTTAAAGGTAAATTAGGAGAATTTTTGGGTTGTCACATTCTTCCCCCTTAAAAGAATCTAGTCCCCAGATTCTCATTTTTACTTGCTTAGGTGGGGATACCTATTACCCATAATGTTCTTACGTTTCCAAAATAGCCATTTCTTATCTCTATACATTTCTAAAACGCCTTGACTTATAATATCCCACAATTCCTAATTTTCACGGATTTAATAATATGTGATACAGGTTGGTTTTCTTTGTTCGTTAAGCAACATGAATTTCTATTATAAGTCTATGAACAACCTTCTATTGGCATGCAAATCTTATGAGAGATTGTCATGTTCTCGAAGGGTAGATACGCCAAGCCTCCTAGCACAACCAAATGAAAGAAAGAAACGTATGGCACCCAGACCAATTAAAGTCTTGCACATAAATTCTGAATTAAGGCCTTACTATAATCAGCTTAAGTGGGGGTTCGTTCCTTCCTCTCCAGTAAAGGCGTAAGCTCTAGCCTTAACTAGGGCACGTCCAATTGCGTCATGTCGTAGTTTATTTTGCGTCCCAGAATTTATGCCTTCGTGATTTCGCGAGCAATCCTGGATTGAGTGTTGGTCACTCTCACAGATGAAGCAATTTCCTAATTTTCTCCAACACTTATCTTAGGTATGCGTAGTACCTCCGCAGAATTCACAGTTTCCTTTTTTTGTGTTCATCGGAGCTTTACCTTTATCAGCTAATAGCGCCGCATTTCCTGTTTTAGGTTTCTTGTTAGAGAAACTTTTCTTTCCTTCTTCTTGATTGGTGTTAACTAACCTCTTTTCCTTCTTCCATTCATTAATTTTTCGGAGTTCTTGGAACTCCGCTTCAAGCTCTATCGCCATCTCCATGGCGCTGTCATAATCATAGGGCAGTCCAATAGCCAGAGCCTGTCTTAGATCGGGCTTGAGACCTTCCACAAACTTCATTCGATGTCTCTCCTCATCCGCTAATACGTGAGGGGCATACAGAATTAGTCGATTAAATTCAGCTTCGTATTTGACCACTGTCAGTAACCCTTGGATCAGTCTCATAAATTCTTTTTCTCATAAATCCCTTACTACTTGAGGGATGAACATTTTCAAGAATTCCCCTTTGAATTGTCTCCAAGTTCCTTTGACTTTCTCTCTTTCCCATCTCCTTTCAATCATTGCCCACCAGTGGCATGTAGCTCCTTTAAATAAATACATAGCGTATTTCACTCTTTGGGAGTTTGCATAGTTCAACACCCTGAATATTTTCTCAACTTCAAATAACCAAAATTCCGCCCATCGATCATCAGGTTCACCATTGACCCTGGGCAGCTTAAATTTTAGGAATCTGGCCAACATCTTATCATCAAATTCCTCTTCCTGTCTACGCCCCTCATTATCTCGATTTAAAACTTGTTGTAGTAGGGTGAGCAATTGCTTAGTCACTGGCTCATCTCGTGGGGGTGCTCTACGTTGTGGTTCATTGCGTGCTGGGGCGCTCAGTTCACAGGGTTCTAGATGGGATATGGCATTATTCGCATTGTTGGGAATGTTAGTTACTTGAAATTCTTCAATTAACACTCGCCTAGGCCTTCCTCTCTTTCTTGTAGCTTGGTTACGCGAAGTGTTCCACTCGAGGCCATGTTAATCTGAGATTCATAATAATAGACTTTAATAGGAGTTCATGGCTTCTGTATATAAAGACTATAAGAATGGTGGAAACACATATTAACGTAGTTTTAGAATTCAAGTCAAAAGGGTACTTATGGGAATTCATTTTTTCATTGCTTGAAAGCACGTATTACATAATCAAAATATATGGTTGTTGGGTCATCTATAAAAGCAATAGAAGATGGCATTATAATCTCAGCCAAGAAGAACTTTCTCTTTACATGTTGGCCTCATAGAAAAGCCACTAACTAAGCTAAGTTAGTGTTTTTCCCAAACGTGCACATTGGGCTCGGTGCTTGAATGGTATATTTTCTCTTTTAGTCCTACCCCATTTCTTGTACTTTTGATGTGAAACGTACAAGTTCGTGTATTCATTTTGCCAATACTCCACCTTCTTTTACTTTCTTTCCATTTTTCATCTCAATTTATATTCTTTGGCTTCTTTAGTGGCCCAATATTGCTGTCACTTGAGTTATAATCCAATTCCAAATCAGTCCACTTGTCTACTCGTTTCTTCCCTTTATCCATATTAACGTCACAAACAAGAACAATAAGTTAGTATCGGGAGGGAAACAAAAAGGTAAAATACTATAAGTCTAAACATTTAAGGTTTCCTATCCTAGGTACTGATACCATCTGTAATACCCCGGGATCCTAGAGCATCCATCCCTAGGTCCGAAATGTACTCAATAAAAGCGAATCTAACTAAAACCACAACACGCAAATTCATAGCATTTTATTTACATAGAAGCTGGAGCTTGACTTAATTTACAGGCCAAAAGTTTCTAAAATTCTAACTTAACATCCAAAAGAAACAACTTACTAAAACACATGACAGAAACTCACAACATTGTCTTTACCAGTATAGTAAAATGTCTAAACCAACAAAATACAAATACTAAGACTGAACATGTAGTAAGCATTCTAATCTAAAGCTTTCAAACTTCCGATGCTCCAGCCGTTAATACCCTACGTGATAAATAATGGAATCATGAGTCCACTGACCCAGTAAAAATCATAGCATCGGACGAAGAGTACAAGGTTTAAACAAAAGTTGTAGAAAAAACAAACCATGAATGTGATATTAAAATAGATTCATTCAGAACAAATAATACAAAGAGATAACGAATCATTCAGAACAAATAATATGAACGGATAAGTTATAAGTGTTATTACATTCATGTCAAAACATATAAGGCCGAAGCAATTATTTGGTGGATTTGTCACCCTTATAACTCCAACATATAACACACATATATCCTTATCCCTCCCTTACAACTCTGAGCAGTCGCTTAAGGAGAGTCATACATACTTGAGACACAGCCGCCGCAGCATGGTTGACCACGAGTCTCAGGAGCAGCTCGTTCGAATCCTACATCCAGACTCCTTCGAGCTACCCAATATACAGGAATCCCTAAGGGTTTCGATTGTTGACTTGATATTGCCCAATCAAATTCCCCTAAAGATTCCTCGGTTCCAACTTATCAAACATACACATAGGTTTAGAAGGAACATGGCATTTTCAAACATATAGCCTCATCTGGCACAAATTTCAAAACGAACAGAACATATTCAAACATTTAGCCATGTCAGGCAAGAATTCATATAGTCAAGAATTTAACAAGCAATTTCAAAATGAATTTCAGACTTGTTCAAAGTGAACGGAACATATTCAAGCATATAATTATATCGAGGCAAGAATTCAAATGATTGATAAGTTCAAACAATGATTCGAGTTGGAATATTTGAAGTTCAAACAAGATTCGGACATTACCAATTGATTTGGATCGAATTCGAGACACGTAGATTATATATTCGAACGTAGAAGGACTTAACGGAGTGAAAAATAGATGAAAAAAAGCAAAACGAATCAAAATTAAGTTAAAAAATATTCTGGATTGGGCGCCACTGCGTACCAAAGTGTGCACAACCTCGCGTAAAAGTGTTCAAGGCCACTATCCCAGGCGCGTCCGCGCGCAAAAATAGGTGCGGTCACGCTTGGTGAACAGTAACCATGAAAAATATATATATATTGGTATAAACTTCTTAACATATCAGACCTCAAAAAATGAATAAATTAGCATTAGTTTGTTCTAGTCATCATTGAGATTTTTAGTTTTCAAGTTTGGAAGAAAAATTGGTAAAAATGTCAAGTTTGGTATTCTTTAACTATCAAGTTGTTTAAGCCACTCCTAGATGATCAAGAAAACAATAACATAGGATAGAGCCAAGGGTTCAATAGAAATAAATGTCTCAAAACAAGGAGTATCAATGATGTTTCAAACACACAATTCATCGAATTCAACGGGTGAAACAAACTAATCCAAGTTCCAATCCATAGCAAATATTCAAGGGAGGAAATAGTTATGATCCTTATCTTATAAATCAATCCAAAAGTTGCTAGTAATGGTTCACCCTCAATCACAACCTATGAAAATCAAAATCAAAAGTTTTCATACCATATTTGTAACGACCCAGATCTAGGGCATCCGTCCCTAGACCGAAATCGCCACCTGTGGGGAGGGCATTTAAAAAAAAATTCTTCACATACAACCTCAATACATATTCTTCAGACAAGATTGAACTCATTTTCACAACTCATCAACTGATCCTACTCAAATACATATTTATTATGAGCCTTGAGAGTCCAGTGATCTATAAGATGTTGAACTCTACAACAGTAACATCCTGATACATCATAAGTCCATGAATACATAGGATACTACAACTATTACAATCTTCAAATCTCAGGGAAATCTCTAGTTTAAACCTCTCAGAGCAGACTATCATAAGTTGCTAGTACTCATCATGTTTCGTCCCAATGACCACTTCCTTTGATTACAACGTTATAATCCCTACATATACAGAAGTTCATTCAAAGAACCAGAAAGCCTCTGAACCCCAGCTGGGCAAAATCCCATAATTTTTACCTACACATTGTAAAATTTACAAAATAAGTCCGAGTGACTTAGTAAGGGGTTATAGCCAGGAGTAGAACGATAGCACGAAAGAACGTTTGGATTGAGGGTTAATAGTAACAGAAAAATTTTCGGAAGTCCAATAAATGAAAGATGGATCATAAAATGAATTCCGGAGCTCGATAGTAAACAAGGAATAATTGGAATGATAACCAATCCGGAATTGATAAATCAGACAAGGAGTTTGTGATCATTAGCAATGAATAAATGGAACTAAAGGCGGTAACGATAGTGGATTCAGAAGCTGTCGATAATCAAAAGATAGACAACAAGCCAAAGTCCGTGTTCCAACAAACGTTAGCTAAGTGAGCTTGAGATTGAGTAACAATCAAACGCTAAATTTTGTTTTCAGTTCAAAACCTCAATCATCAATAATCAAATCACTGACGGGTTTAGAAAAGATATATGGCCAAGAATGAATAACATGACCGGTTTATCAGTTCAATAGTTGGTAATCAAGACAAACAATAAACTGAAGAACCGATTACCACAAAGATCAAATTAACAAATCATATAGAGAGTCAATGAAGTTCAAAGGCAAGTTA
Organism: Handroanthus guayacan; assembly: GCA_014898755.1. Lineage (NCBI taxonomy): Eukaryota > Viridiplantae > Streptophyta > Magnoliopsida > Lamiales > Bignoniaceae > Handroanthus > Handroanthus guayacan. Next base: position 62,092 of record JACFYI010003824.1, on the reverse strand, counting down.
CAATACGCCGAACGATTGTGATGATTCAATACTCAAACACAAACAAGTAGCTCAAACATGAGCATAAAACAATTCACACAATCGTATAGTAGAGGCTGAACTAGTGTTTGGTGGATCTGTCACCCTTATAACTTCAACATATACAGAATCCTTATCCCTCCAATCTGCTTTCTCGAGTGGCCACTCGAGGAGCATCAATCAATATTAAGGCACAGTCGCCGCAGCACGGTCGACCACGAGCCTTAGAGTAATTCCTCAGATACCTACCTCCAGGTCCCTTGGAAGTTACCCAACAATAGGGAATCCCGACAGGAGACGAGCTAACGGTCCGATACCGCCCTTGCGTTCTCACTGGTGGTTCCCAGGGCCCATTAAACGATAGCAATAACAATCGTCCGACTTAAACAATCGACCTTCAAATGAGGTCCGGACGTTGTCAATCAAATCAATACACAAAAGTGTTCGAGGGTAATGATAATTGTCCAAATTCAATAAGCAAAGCTTCAAACGAGCATTGGACATTATCAATCAATCGATTCGAGTTTATGAGAACAAACAAACACATCCACAGGATGTCATGAAATGAATATCAATCAATGGGTTTCAATAGGAACAACGATTGTCCGAATTTACTCAAACAAAGCTCCAAACAATAGCCGGACATAAACAATCGATTTGATTCAAGCCCACCGCACAATAGATTTCAAGAACAATAGCAATCATCCAAATCAAATGATCATAGTTTCAAATGAGATTTGGACATTATCTATTGGATCAAATTTTGGACACGCAAGACATATATCTGGGTTTAGGAGAGGTTATTGGAGTGATATGTGGGCATATAAAAATCGTTTTTACACACGAGGCATTTCAAAGAGAAATTCTTGGAGGTATCAAAGGAATTTGGTACAATCAGTAAACAAATATAATTAAAACAACTTCAATAATCGATTCCCTTTAAAATTCAAACGTAAGAAATTTATTTGAGAGTTTCTAAATATTTTATAAAATGAAATACGGACCCAAAATAGCCAAAAGAGACCAGAAAATTAAAGTATACGTTCTGTTCTGGGCGCGTCCGCGGACACAATGGGCGCGGTCGCGCATAAGAATACTCAAAATTTCTGTCCCCGGCGCGTCCGCGCGCAAAAACGGGCGCGGTCGCGCCGGTGAACAGTAACCGAAATTATTTTTTTTTTATTTTTTATTTTTTATTTTTTTTATTTGTGTAATCCTTAATATATCAGACCTCCAAATGTGAAGAAATTAAATTTAGTTTGTACTACTCATCATCAAGATTTTTAAATTTCAAGTTTTGGAGAAAAATTGGCAAAATCTCCAACTTTTGTGTTCATAGGTTTTCAAAGGGTTTAGGGCCTTATTTGTCCACAATCTCAACTCCAATAATCCACCAACATGCTCAAGGAATCAATAATTCATAGTAAGAATAAAGATCACACAAGTACAAGTGTCCAAAATTGTTCAAACGAGATGATCGAACAAGAGTATTCATCATTCGAGCAATGAATGATTTCAAAGTTCAAGAGTTATTCCATCGCATACAAACAAAGTAGGAATAGC
>JACFYI010003824.1:29876-44238 GCA_014898755.1 Handroanthus guayacan | reverse complement strand
AAAATATATGAAAACAAACAATATATATATATATGTATATATAAAGCATTTGGATATTTTGCCTTGTCTGGAGAGAGAAAAGAGGAGTGTAAAGCACTTGTGCAGTATGTCGCTGCCTGATTGCCGAAGAGTTGCGTGATGTGTTGCCGGAATTTAGTGGATGTTCCAAGGCCAAGTGACCAACCAAGAGTGGAGCACGTGAACAACCAAGAGTTTGTCTATGTGGATTGCGGTGTGGTGGTATGTAGTGCGGCGCGGCGGGTGTACTTAGCCCTCAATTCCCTTATTATATAAATTGTTATTTGTTAATTATATATTCTAATCCAGGGTTAACAATAAAGAATAGAAAAGTAAAAACTAAATATATATATATTATATACATATTAAATTTGTATGGGATTTTTACGGGTTACCCGTGGGCCGGGTAAAAATATGACGAGTATTTAGGGGGCGTGTAAATATACTCGTATTTTTTTGGATTGCAAATATATGGCCCATTACCTGTATTTTTATGGGTACCCACGGGTATGGGTTGATTTTTACCGGGTCTACTTATCCATAGGAGTATCATAAGGTATGCAACTTCTATATTGAATCATTCTAATATTGTTGACAAACAAGTCTTGAGACACCACAAAAAGTCTCTTAGAATGATCTCTATAGATCTATCATACGCCTTATCATTCTTAGCTAATAATATGTCCAAGACATAAAGAGATAGAATTACAAACTCTTACTGGACCTTTAATATAAACACAATGGTCTCATCACTCATGATGAAATCATTTGAGATTATAGCTCTACAAGATCTCAAATACCATTGTTGAGTAGACTGCTCAAAACCATAGATTGATCTCCTTGATTTTAGATCTTGTATCTTTGGCTTAGACGATAAGATCTACTAGTTGTACCAGTAGATTTCATCCTCAAGATCTCCATTGAGAAAAAATAGTCTAAGCATCCATCTAATGTAATTCTATGTCTAAGTTAGCTAATATGGCTAATATCGAGTAACTGGAAGTAAGTCTTACCACTGGTGAAAAAGGATTTATATATTATCAATACTATTGTTGAGTGTAACCTCTTGCCACCAGTCCATTACTATAGCTGACAAGTTTTCGCTAAATATTTGAGAACTCATTTATTCTCAAGAGCTAGTACACATCCCAAAATTTTGATCAACCAATTCCCAGACTTGATTTAATCAAACCAACTCCATCCACATTTCTATTGCTTTCATTTATTCATCCTTCTTGAGATAAGATAAAGCCTTACATGTATACCTTAGGCTTTTCTTTGTCCATTGGAGATTCAATATATGTATGCCCTATTAATCTTTAAATGACCATTTTGGGCATTCTGTTCCTAGTACCTTTCTGAATTTAGGTTTCTGATGGATTGATTCCTCGGGAATAGTTCCCACTGGAATTGAGTGGTAACACATCCTCTCAAAATTCCACTTATCCATATGCTACAAAGCCAATTTCGGAATCAATTAACCTAATAAAGGTTTGGTTTCCCTTTATTTCGTGGCTACTAGGAGGTTCATTCTCCATAAATGTATTTCGTGATTTGATTTCAGCAATAGTTCCATCGTTGCTATCACTTATGAACATGTAACCTATTGACTGCTCTTAGTATCCTGTGAAGGTACAACAGTCGACTTTCAAAGTTTAAGGTTACTTTAGGCAAGCCTCATACTAGCCCGGAGTTCATACAATGTAGATGGTACTGACTTTGGACACACATAATCCAAATAGTAGGCTGCAATTAACAAATTTATCTCTCAAAGAGGAAATTGACAAGTTAACTTGCACTAGCATGGACCTTGTCTTATCCAACAACATCCTATCATTTTCTCAGGAACACCATTTGATAGAGGTAGGGCTGTCAATGGACATTCGAAAATTCAATTACCGTTTGCATTCGTATTCGTTTATACTAAAAATTATTCGTATTCGTTTAAAGCGGATACTATCCGTATTCGATTAAGAGATATCCGATTATAAACGGATACGCATATGGTAATTATATATTCGATCCATTTAATATTCACTCCATATACATATCCGATTGATATATCCGTTTATATATTCGATTATATCTGTTATTCATATGAAATAAATAATGTTTAAAATGTTATTATATATATAAGATATTCTATGAACAAATGCACGTATTTTGTATATATTAAATAATATTTTTAAAAAAATTATACATACTATATTATTGTACGTAATATATTTTAATATTTTCTAATGTATTTAAATATCGTACATAATTAGATTATGGACTTTTAGTCTTTTTATCTCACGAGTTGTATTTGTTGGTCTTGCTAAAATGATTAAACCAATCAGATATGGATGCAGATATGGATATTCAAAAAATATAAATATTTGAATAATGGGCATGAAAATAGCATTTAGATATGGATACATATACGATTCGAATAATTACAATCGAGTGCAGATATTCAAAAAAGTATATAACTATAAACGGATACGGATATATCCGAATTCATTTAATATCCGCCGGATACGGATACGGATATTATTTTCAATATCCGCCAGTAAATGGATACGGATATCCGTATCCGATAAATTAATCAGATATCCGTATCCGATTAACAAATATAAAAACAGTGTATCCGATCCGTTTAATATCCGTTTACACCCCTAGATAGAGGTGCATAAGAAATGATAAGACATCTGATTATCCTCTTTTCATTACATAGATCCTCAAATTGACCAGGTAGATAGATATTCTTGCTCTAAAGCAACTCTCAAGATTTGTTGTATTCCCGTCTATTTGATCATCCATTCTAATTCTATAATGTCTAAAACACCCCAGTGTTTAGGACTTATAAGTGGTCAAATGGACATGAATATAATGTGAGAATCTATCTATCAATGTAGTGAAAATACAAGGCTCCATGTCTGGCCTCCCACTTCCATCAAATCACAAATAACGATGTCTCTGAATAAATTAATTGCAACAGAAATATAGCCCCAATGGCCTTTTAAATTGGTTTTCTCATTATCTCTGGCAAGATAAAGCCCACAAGCAATTAAATCAACTTTTATGAAAAATAAGAACTTGACAGTTCAGTTTTCATTAGTTGATTTATGTTCTCTTGCCCAATGTAATCTAGTCCCCTATGCGAAATACATTCATTTGTACTTGTATGACTAGATAAGCAAGTATTTAGCAAAAAAGAAATCTTCAGCATAACACTTGTCTATTTCAGTTGAGAAACCAATCCTTAGATGTCCACTACCATAATAAATATTATCTATAGAACATCAACCACAGTATCTTTGAATGACAAACTTAGATTTTATCCTACGAAGAATATTAGACAAGTCAAAATTTTCAACACATAGAGGAATTTGACAAGACTGCATATGCTTCATCATCTCTAGTCCTATGTTTTGTTGTTTCTTAAATTTATATCCACATAAGATAGGATTCAAACAACAAGACGTAGAGATTAAAATTGTTCTTCTAGGACATTTTCTTTGTCCCCTTACCTTTATTGCCTTTCTGTTAGTTCCTTTCATAATTGAAGCTCGAAGCTTTTTGGGAACTAGGTTCAATCATAAGGCAAATAATGGACTTAATAACACTAAGTTGCTTATCTTCAACTTCATTGTGTTGTGCATCATGAGAAAAAAAAAAGTTCACTTTGACACAATGTGTCAATTTCTCTCAAATGCACCAACAATCAGTAAGAAACTAGAGTAGAATTTGCATTTGCTGCTCATTACAAAAAAAATGTAGCTAGCTGACCTTTCCCTAGCACATTGTGCTTGACATAGTCCACAAATGTCAAAACTTGATTTCAACTAGCTTAAGTGAGTGACAATAATTCCTATATACTTCTCAGTAACATATACCAATATGTCTTGAGCAATTCCAAGATTGCTTAAGCTATGGAATCTTGTCCTTTTCCACACTTGGCAGATTTTATAGTCTCACTCTTAATGAGCAGCGCCATACATTAGAGCCTATTTGCTTCTCAAATGCAACTAAGTTTGTGACATCTCTGAGTTCAAATGAGCTATGGTTGATTTCTAAGTCATGATCTATGTACTAAGGAGTGACTATTATTATAATGCTTATCTTATAGACACATGTAATTTTGCACTTCAAAAATTAAGTTCAATGATAATAAACACAAGGCATAGTTTCGAAAGTCACTATGTTCCCAATCATCATCTATAAACCAAATGTTATATTATCACAAACCTAATTCTTAAGTTACAAAATAAGTTTTAGGTGAGAATTACTCTAATTCTACCAACCTAAAATATCCTACTGCAATTAAGTATAGATTGCATAATTCACAAGACCACATCTTGGAATAAAGGAAATAGACGACATGTACACAAAGTTAATGATATTTCAAGATTATCCAATATTTTGAAAATTATTACATGTCTCATAAGAAGAATAAATAAAACAACTACAAGTGAAAATGTAAACTACTATTAGTACATAATCACTCTTCTCTCTGAAAGCTTCTACCCACCATCGTTTTTCGGTGTACTCTATCACATGAAGTCATGTTGCTGATACTAGTCGAAAGTCTATCGCACACACGAAATCTCAAAGGTGTCTTCCTCATGGTGACATCTCGTGAGTTAGTCTGCACACTGCGAGACAAGCGGACTTTCACCTTTCCTTTAGTATCTTCAACCCACCAGTTGAGGATGGCTTCCTTAACCTCATTCAGTGTTTTGTCATATCCCACTGATACATGGATTTCACGAAACTTTTCCCATAAATCTTTTGGCAAGGACCATTGCCAAACTCGTATAAGTTTTCCCCCAGAGAAATAAGTTCGTCATACTTCCTCTCCATAATTTCAAAGTGTTGAGAAAGTGTATCCGACTTTCTCATTTGATACATGAGAAACTCCGTGGTTTTCTCACGTTGTTCATGAACTCTAAAACCTCTACCTTGCCCCCGAAGGGCACGTCGAGCATTTCTCATTATCATCTTATCTAAAATGGGGTAAACAATTAATAGGGTTGATATTTTAGAACATAAAAACACATTCAGAATACAAATCATGCTCAATCTCATCAAGTGTTACACGAAAAACAAATCTTTCGAGTGCAATTAAGAGCAACGTATTCGTAAGTGTTCAAAATTCCAAACCACATAGCCAACCCCCTAGATTTTAATTTTCTGATTGCTCATAAAAAATTTCAGAATTTTTCTCCAAGTAAAATAATTTTTCTCAATTTTTTATTCTTCAAAAGATCAAAATTAAGAAAAATATTTTCTTCATTTCCAAAAATTTATTTTAATTCACCAAAAAATCAGAAATTAAATCTGAGCACGTCAGAATTTTTTGGGTAAAAAACAACCTCTGGAATAGGCCTCACGTGCCCCCACGCGCCACCGCTGCAGCTGGGCTAGCGTGTGCCTGTTCCAGGCATTTTTCCCTCTTTTTCTTTTTTTTTTAGAAGTATATTTTCTGACGTGTGAAGACACATAAGCCACGTTCGCTGATGTATCACGGACACATGTCAAGACTCGCTGACGTGTCCAGGTGACATGGCAGATGATGTGGCAATGTGACATGGCTGTCAAATGATGTGGCACGATGACGTGTCAGATGACGTGGCACAAAGATCTGACTTTATGCTGATGTGGCTCGGTGACATGGCATGCCACGTGGTCTGATGATGTGTCACTTGTCTCCACGTGTCTGTTGCTGAATGGTCCACGTCGGTTGAAGTTGGTTTGACCATTGACTGGTCAACAACCACATGTCATGGCCATGTAGATGCCATGTTTGGTAGTTGCGCAACGTGGCGAACTGCCATTGGCCCATGTCGCGCATGTGGCAGCGGTTGCCACACAACTGCCTAATCGCATTGACACGTTCTGGTGGCGCGTGTTCTGCACGCGCCGCTCTCCCAGTGTTTTTCGACCACCGGATTCTGGTTTCCCCCATTTTCTATCGTCCTGAACTCATTAGTGTTGTCAAATTTTTATTTTGAGGCTTTTTCATACGTGCTTGAAGCACAAACAGCACGTACTGAGAGTGGGATTCGCATATAGGGATTTAAATTTATTCTTCCATATTTCCAGAATATCATAAAATTCTAATACACAAATTTAATTTCAAAAATTCATATAAAATCATACAGATCACCAAAAACTATGCATAATATATGGTTGAACTCGTCTCGAAAAGATCTATCTAACCATATAAATTTCATAACATGAATCTCACCACAAAAATTCAGTAAAATCCAGAAACTATTCAGGCATATTTGAACATGCTACAAAAATTACATATAATTCAATACATGTAAATAAAACATGATTTCCTAGCATACAAATTAATTCTACGCAAATAAAACATGATATAGTCACATAAGTATCATAATTTGCATACATTATGTCAGAATTTGAGCCGAGATGGCTCTGATACCAATGAAAGTAAATACTACATGCGAATCATATATGAATCATGCTTTCAACATAAATGTAAATTATTCATTTTTCGGATTTAATCACAGAAACTTACCCGTTTCGGATCTTAATAGAACTCAAATCACTGACTACAAATTGCTCCTTATTCCGAACCCTAGTTTGACTTGAACTATAGATCTTAACTGTCTCTTCGGTCCGGATTAAATCACCAATTACGAAAAATAATCTGAATTTCCACAACCCAAATGCCAATAGATTGATTTTTAATTCATTATTACAAACTCTCTTTTATTACAACACATGTAGAGAGAGAATGCAATAATTAAGATATGTGAGAGATTGTATTCTATTAGGAGAGACAAATAAATCTAACGTAGAGAGAGAGAGAGAGAGAGAGAGAGAGAGAGAGAGAATTCTGGAGAGAGAAGATATTCTGTGGAGAGAGAATTCCACTCTCCTGTAGGAATTCTTTTCTGTAGAGAATTCTTTTATGAATTCTGTTTCCTTATTTCTTACATTACCCTTCTTATCCCCTAATTAGTAGAGGAGTAGTTTTTAGGGAGTTTTTCCAAATTCAAACTCCTAACTACTCCCTCCAATTAATATGGGTTGGGTCAGCCCTTTTGGGCAACCCATATCCAAACCTATTTTTTCCAACATAAGGTGATTTAAAATTAAGTTTAATTCCATATTTAATTGATGATTTATATTAAACAATTTTCAATAACAAAACAGTGGCATATGATGCACTTTTGGACTTTAATTATACGTTCTTGTGATGAATGTTTAATTAATAGTTATTTATTTAATTTCAAGCATTGATGTGATGGATGTATGGGATGATTATGAGTCCCATTGAAATGGTTTTAATAAATTGATTTATCAATTGGGTTTATAATTAAATGGGACTTGCATACCTCCTTTCTATCTTGTAATGAGAGTAAATTTAGGATGGTGAGATCTTTTTTTTTTTTTTATTGAAGGCTATGTATACATGGTATATGTTGTAATCAAGAAGAAGAAGATGACGGAGTTCAAGACATAAAGGCCATGTATGCATGGTGATGCATATGCAATAGATAGGATTTATTTATTTAATTACTTGCCTAAATCACTAAGGAATGCATTAATGACTCTAAGTGCATTATTTTGTTAAATATTATAATCAGCCACCCTAGGAGCATACTAGATTGTTTTGTTTACTTATTTATAATTATTGTTCTTGTGATGTATGGTGACGCATGTTTAGAATAGATAACTTAAATAAGAGTAAATAAAAAATTGATGAGATTTTGGTAATTTTTCAAAAACCCTCACTTAGAAAGTCTAAGTATTTTTCACAAGAAAAATTATATTAAGTTATAATGGATAAATTAAATTAAATTTAATGTTTCATACCTTCCACCAGTAAGTAGGTGATGTGAAATATTACTGGGTGGGGACGTTGGCTACGTCTCGTGAGACGTACTTGGAAAGCTATGATCACTACTTCAAGTATGTGATGCTCTTTTTAGTTCAATTATGGCATTGGCTATATCTCGTGATATGACAATAATTAAATAAATTGTTAAAAATGATTGGTGGATCAAACTTAACATCAAATAATATAGATGACTACGTCTCATAGGTCTATACAAAAAATAAGGCAAAATAATTTTAGGGTTTGCATAGTTGATGAAATTGGTAAAGTTAGTTACCTACCTAAGGAGTTATTTGTAGATATACGTCTCATGGATCTATGAATAATTTCTAAGGATCCTAAAACCCACTAGAAAATATGATTTCCCAAATTTTATGAGAGAACATAAAATTTGAATAAAATAGTGGGAGATAACTCATGATACAAGACCATATCATTTTAATAATATTGCACAAAATAATGCTTATATTCTCTTCTTTGCTTTTGTAGATTTTGAAATCAACAAATTGAAATGACTAAAAATTCGCTTTCCGTTATTTTAGAAGCTAATAAATTCACCGGTCCTAACTATAGTGATTGGCTTAGAAACTTGAAAATAGTACTTGATTCCAAAAAGAGGACTTACATTTTGACTCAAAGTCCCCCCAATACGATCCCCAATGATGCAATGGAAAACATGTGGGAAGATGATCTTTAAACCCGATGTCTAATATTGGCATCAATGTCAAGTGAGTTTCAAAAGCCTCACGAGCACATGAAGCATGCTAGTGAGATATACATGCACTTGAAGGAGTTGTACTCGGTACAAACACATTATGAATGCCTTAACACCTTCAAGGAATTGTTTAGGGTACGTATGGTTAAAGGATCCAGTGTTCACAAGCATAGTTTAAAAATAATTTCTTTAATTGAAAAGCTTAGGAAACTTGATGTTGTTGTGAATAATGATCTTTACATAGACTTGATCCTTCAATCATTGCCAAGCTCATTTGACCAATTTGTCATGAGTTTCAATATGAGTAAACTCGGTGTGATGGTTGATGAGTTAGTTAATATACTTGTCACGGCCGAGTCTACTATAAAGAAAGATAAGATGATATTGGTTGCTTCAACCTCGAAGGCCCGAAAGGGCAAAGTGGGAAAAAAGAAGAAAAGTTTTTCTAAGGGAAAACAAGCTCCAAAACCATTGGGTGGAATAAAAAAGAAAACCAATACTAAAGAGGATAAATACTTTTGTTATGGTAAAATTGGACATTGGAAGAGGAATTGTAATAAATATTTGGCTTCTTTAAAAAATAATATATTTTTGGTTGAAGTTAATTTTTCGATTAACAGTGACACATGGGTATTTGATACCGCATGTGGTTCTCACATTTGCAAATCATTGCAGGGGGTGCAAAGGGTCAAAAAGTTAAGTAAAGGGGATGTGATCGTTAAGATGGGAAACTTTGTAAGAGTTGACGCCTAAACCTCATACCTAGTTACTTTAACTTGTAATAATCAAAAGTTAGAATTGAAAGATTATTTTTTTGTACCGCCTTTGTCAAAGAATAACATTTTAATCCCCATATTGGATAAAGAAAATTATCAATTTTCTTGTAAAAATGAAAAGTATTTTCTTTCTAAAGATAGTTCTTTAATTGCTACCGGTACACTAACACATGGGCTTTACACCCCAAATTCTAACTTTATGTTGTTGCAATCTCAACAAGAGAACAAAAGAAAGTTAGATAAGCATAACCAAGCACACTCGTGGATACTAAACTTTGGCATATTTTCAAAAACAGGATAAGTAGGTTGGTTGCTTTAGGGTCACTTTCTATAAGTGACATTGAGAAGTTACTGACTTGCGAGTTTTGTTCAAAGAGAAAGATGACTAAGTCACCGTTTGTTGGACAATCGGAGCGTGCCCCCAAACCGTTCGAACTTATTCACACGAATGTATGTGAGCCACTAAAAGTTAGTACTCGAGGTGGTTATAATTATTTCATTATGTTTACCGACGATTGTAAAATTTTTGAATGGGTGTTTCTTATGAAAAACAAGTTCGAAACTTTTCAAATGTTCAAGGTGAAATGAAATGGAGAAACAACTCAAAGTAAGTATAAAAACCCTTTGATCTGATCGAGGAGGTAAATACTTAAGCGGCAAAGTTTTTAGTTATTTAGAAGAGAAAGGGATTCTCTCACATTGGACACTTCCAACAATGCCACAATTAAATAGTGTTGCAGAACGTAAAAACCTACCTTGTTAAATATGGTACGATCGATGATGAGTTTCATAGACATTCTTCTTTCATTTTGGGGCTATGCATTCGAAACAATGGCAAACTTACTTAACATAGTACCTTTTAAGTTGGTGTCCAAAATGTTATATGAAATGTGGTATAATAAAGCGCCCTCATATTCTTATTTGAAGGTATAGCGATTTCCTGCTTATCTCAAAAAATTAGTGAGAGATAAGTTGGATATTAGATCCACCTTATGCAAATCTATAAGTTACTCTAGAGAGTCTACAGGTTATTACTTCTATAATCCTTTGGAAAAAAACGATGTTTGTTTTGAGAAACGTCACCTTCTTGGAGAAGGAATTTCTATTAGATAGAAAAGGCAAAATCATAAAATTTGATGAAGTCCACAATTAAAAAGAAAATCCACAATCAATAAAAGCAAGCGAATCTTAAAACACACAACTTTTCAGAAGGTCTGATTAATCTACCAGAGGGTGTAATACCTATTGGATGCAAATGAATCTTCAAGCATAAGTCGAGAGTTAATGAAAAAGTTAGGACCTACAAGGTAAAATTGGTGACTAAAGGACATACCCAGCGATCGGGTATAGATTTTGAGAAAACCTTCTCGTCTATCGTAATGCCTAAGTCCATTAGGATTTTACTAGTCATAGCTACATATTATGACTATGAGATATGGTAAATGGATATAAAAATCACTTTTCTTAATGATAACCTCAATAAAGAAATTTATATAAAGCAATCAGAGGGCTTCACATTCAATGAGAGTAAGAAAAAGGTTTGCAAGCTCCAAAAGTCCATTTCTTGAAGTTGGAACATAGGTTTTGATGAGACAGTCAAAAGGTTTGGCTTCATCAAAAATATGTATGAATCTTGTGTGTATCAAAGTATAGTGGGAGCACGATACAGCTTTTAGTACTTTATGTAGATGATATCCTGCTCATTGGGAATGAGGTGGGAGTGTTATAGTTTACTAAAGTATGGTTATCTACACAATTCTCCATGAAAGACTTGGAAGATGCATCTTTCATATTGGGAATACAGATTTATAGAGATAGATCGAAAAGATTGTTGGGGCTCTCCTAAAGTTCGTACATGGATAAAATATTAAAACGATTTAGTATGGAAGAATCCGAAATGGGGGTTCCTTCCTATGAGATATGGATCACATCTCTCTAAATTTATGGCCCCAAAGATGAAAGAAGAAGAACATAGGATGTCTAGCATATCTTATGCCTCTCCTGTAGGAAGCATAATATATGCGTTGCTACGTACAAGACTGAATGTAGCATATGCTCTAAGTGTTACAAGCCGCTCTTAATCCAACCCCAGTGAAAGTCGCTAGAGTGCTATAAAGACAATTCTGAAGTACTTAAGAAAACTAAGGAATTGTTTCTTGTTTATGAAGGTGGAAAATTGAAACTGGAAGGGTTTGCAGATCTAGTTTCTAATCCGATGTAGATGACAGTAAATCCATTTTAGGATTCATATTTTGCTTCAATGGCGGCGCGTTAAGTTGGAAGAGTTCCAAGCAAGATACTATGTCCGATTCAACCACTAAAACGAAATATATAGCAGCATCAGATGTTGCAAAAGAGGATATTTGGATGAAAAACTTCATCCAAGAGTTGGATATAGTTCCTAGCATGACAGAGCCCGTTGTCATCTTCTATGACAATAATGAAGCCATCGCGCAAGCAAAGGAGCTAAGATCGCATTAGCAATCCAAGCATATAATGACGCATTATCATTTGATCCAGGAGATGATTGACAGAGATGACATAAGAGCAGAACGAGTTACTTTAGAAGAGAATATAGCAGATCTACTAACTAAGCCGCTTACCGAGAAGGTCTTTGAGAGACATCTTGAGAAGATGGGCTCAAAGACTGTGAGTAATTGGCTTTAGGACAAGAGGGAGATTGTTAGAGTAGTGTCCTTGTAGCCAATTAGATTTATCTTGTAATAACTGCTCTTGCATAAACAATCTCATTTTTGCAATATAATTGAAATACCCATCTTCTCCATATCCTTGTGTATTATCTCATCAACAATCGATATGGAAGAAGTCCTCTATATTATATAAGGCTATGAGGCTAGGTCACGCATCTGATGGTGATCATGAAATTAGTCTCCAGATGTCTTGATTTCAAATTCTCCAAGTCATAGAATCTTTAACATGAGAACATCTTAGATTCAGATAGACTTGCACTAACGATACATAATTCAAAAGAATTGAATTATTGTCCCATTTCATGGGTGATCGGTGTTGTTGACACCAGTATGTATTAGTGGGTGCTTGTTAGTAGAATAAGTTCATTGAGAGACTCGACATAGAGAAGTTCGTGAGATAGCCATAGTGGCATTTAGTGATGGATTATTCTCTATCTTACGATAGTGCATACAATTAGTCCTTGGAGTTAAGGGACCATGGTAACCATACGGTAGGTCCTTATTCTTTGATGTGCATCTCGATCACTTCTAGCGGATCACATCAGGTGGATATTGGGAACAAGCTATCTACGTATAGAGATTTGTAAGTTCTAAGAAAGGATCCGTTTCCACATATTAATGAGCCAGAATATTTCCTATGTTTTATATTATGACTTGATTCAAGAAAATCCTTACGCAAAGTGGTGTGTCGATTTGAAAAGGAGTTTCTAAAATCAAGAACACAAACGAATCAATCATTAAAAATAGATACATAGTTATTGAGCTATTAATGATATCAAAAATATCTGAACTTCAGGCCACAATCGAGGGATGAAAAAGAAAGAAACCGTATCTGCATAGTATGCATAAGTAAATGAGATTCACACGAATTAATTCACCAATAAATTGGGCTCCATAGGCTTGAGGTTAGACATCATCTATGGAGATTAAGTACTCCAAAATTAATTAAGAATAATTCTATGAGTAATTAATTAAATTGTTTAATTAATCATAAATTGTAAAGAGTTACGAGCCAACGTCTAATTAATTGATGAACCTAAAAGGTCACACCCTTCCTCAATATTATCCTTGGAATGAATTTAATGGAAATTCTCTAATTAGATTAAAGAAAAATCGCCTAAATCGATTTTAGGCTAAAGAAGAGGAATTTTGACTAAAAGTCAAAATCTTTTACCTAAATCAAAGTGGATCTCGTTGGATAGATTAATTTCAAGAGTCAAATTAGTCTAATTAAATTAATTATTAATTTAATTCAGTTAATTTCAATAGTTAATTTTAATTATCCAAGTAAAAGAATTAATTTGAAGAGAGATTTTATTTTTGCAATTGCCAAGTAGGAGGACTATGTGACAAGTTAATTAAATATTAATTAAAATGTCACATGGAATATGCCATTTGGATGCCAAGTGAACCAATCAATTTAAAATGAAGAATCTAGATTCTTTCCTCTAAATTGTCTTGCCCACCAAGTCTTCAAGTTGGGCATGAGTAACTCCCCCACACACCTTCTCACAGACACATGGCTAAAAATTCAAAAGAAAAGTATAGAAATTTTTAAAAAATCTCTCATTCCCCCCAAACCAATTTCCTCTTCATATCTTCCACTAGATCATCATCCTTAAACCTAGATCTAACCTTAAGTTTGAGAGAATTTGAAAGAGGAAGTGTGGATCAAGGATCAAAGTATAAATCCACATACAATTAGAAGAATCAAAGGTTGATTCAAAGTTTGAAGCTCACGGCCTCAAGAGGATTTTGAAGCATTTTTCGATTTCTTCATAAAGTTAAAGTTGATTGAAGATCTTCTTCAAGTTGTAGAGTGGATTATTGAAAACTCAATCAAAGATCAAGGATTGATCTAGATCAACAATAGGAGAAATCGATTTCTCTCATCTCACAGCCGGTCTAGATTTGTGATTGAATCAAGGTAATTTTCTCTTCTCTAAATCTAGATCTATGCTCATATGGTAATCCTTGAAGGTTAAGCTATTATTTCATCGTTGATGAATGTAATTCAATGTTTATTCCACTGTAATTTTGATTGATTTGTCTTACCTTCACCTTCACTACGTGCTTACTATTGCTAAGGCTCAAGAAGGTCGTGGAAAGAGACCTTCGGAAGAGAGAAAAAAGAAAAGGAAGGCCGGCACACCTTCTAGGATTGCACCTTAGGAGATGCTTCTTCCGTCTTTTCCCGCTCCAGTTGCCCCCATTCATTCTAGGATTTCTGTCCGTCTAGTAGAGGAGACGAAGGGCACAAAAGAGGTATCCAATCCCCATTTGGCTT
>JACFYI010003824.1:12892-24072 GCA_014898755.1 Handroanthus guayacan | reverse complement strand
CGGCCGCTCTTGGAGTATCACCGAAAATCGAAGCTCCGATGGTCTAAGGTGTGGAATTCGTGGTAGCTCTGGTAGCCGTCCACAAAGCATGAAAGGTTAGTTCGTGGAAATCAAGAAGGTGGTTCGTAAACGAGTCCAGATCCAAGTAAAGACAATCCGCTGCGAAAGGTATAATCCGATTACCCGTTCTTATGTGGATCTAGAATTTTACCCTACATTAATGAATAGATATAGGAAGTGATGCGCCTTTTGGAATCTGTTTGAATTCAACATTTCGTTACATCATATAGAATTCGGATACAATCTTTAAATAGCTCCAATGGCATTGATAAGCTTCCAATCAAAGATTTTCTGCGTGCATTTCAGTTTAGTTGTGTAGTTAGTTTTATATATCAATAAGTTCAAAAGACAAGATGGATTTGTCATAACTTCATATGACTTGTAAATTATTGAATCTATTTAAATCCAATGTTTTAGCACATCATATGGAATTTGAATATAATCTTTAAAAACTACAGTATTTGTTAAAATTGTAATTAACAATAGTTTGAGTGCATTCCTTTGAAAAGGGTCGTCTACGTAGAACTTCTAGTTCAATCCTAGAAATGTAGGAACGTGCTTAGAAAGGAAACCGTTGGGTCATTATATCTGGCATCCCACAGTAAAATCAGTTTAGGATTGAAGATCAATTATGGAACAATTTATCTATCAAATAATGTCGGTAGGTCTCTGAATTTATTGGCAAAGTGTGTGACAATAACTAGATTAGCCTATTGGCGCAATTGAAGTTGGCCATAGTAGCTCGATGTCACTTCAGAAGTCATTAGCAGAAATTATTGGTTAGCAATCTTTATTTTATGCACTTTTTCTTGAATTCTTCTGTTACAAGAATTAAAATATATATATATATTGGTTTCTTCACTCAATTTTTCATCTTATATAATTAGTTTCAAATTAAGAATGTTTTTCGTTAAATTAAAATTGTAAGTTCGAAATTAAGAATGTTTTTCCTTAAATTGTGGTTGTTTACTTTTTTTACTTAAAAGTCTGTTAGTTCCAAAATTACAGAATGTTTTTCCTTAATAATTTGTTACTACTTATTTCTGTGTTTTGAATCTTTTGATTGATATTTTTTGTTGGATGGTTGTGTGGGCCTGGCCTTTCTCCTTCTTCAACAATAGTAGGACATACGGGATGGGTGGGCAATAAAAAATGAATTGTTAAATATAATTTTAAATAAAATACAATTTAATTACAAAAATAGAATTTGACCGTACGAAATCAATCAATGATGCATGACTATTTTTTGATTGCTTGCGGTTGTAGAAAATTATTATTGTATAAGAAAATGAATCCTTTCGCTTATTAAAATGGGAAATAACTCGAGTTTTAGACCTAAATTTATCATTTCGTAAACACACTCCAGATGCATTATTTGGTTTTGTTGTATTAATCAAGATAAATTCGGAACTTATATTTCCTAATAATTTATGCATGGTATTTTTGTTAAACTTTTGAAACTTCATATAAAAATCTAAGCAGTTATAAAGTAATGAAGTCCATTTATGAATGTTTGTTGGAATGATGTTGTGTTGTTATTTGAAATTTAGTTCCTAATTTTATTTATTTATGTTTTTTCAATGATATTTAGGGCTAAGAGAATGCAATTAATAGCTGAATTTATAATATTCATTTTGTGTGTGACATAGTTGAATATATCTTACTTTTTATTTACCTCAATGATTGGATATTTACCTCCACGAAGATTGCTGCACTTCTGGTGTGGTGCAACGTAAAATTTAAGATATCCATCTAAGTTGAAGCACATGAACATTTCTTACTCTTTATTTTTTAACCTAAGATCATCTACCTCCATGAAGATTACTTTCAATGTGTTGCAATATGAAATTTATAATATCATCACTTCGCAAAATACATGAATATATTTTACTTTTTATCTTCTAGATGTCCATTTTACATTTTGCATCCTTACCTCCATGATATTTACCAAAACAAAGATTACTTCTGATATGATACATCCTTATTTTTTTACATTTTCCATCTTTTTTCTCCATGACTAATTGTCGAACAATCAGGCTGCATAGTGTGCGAGTTTTAGACAAAAAATAAAAAATAAAAAATTGTCTAAGTATTTAACTTCTATGACAGTGTATCAGAGCCCGGTTAAGCTAAGTTATGACGTATTGACAAAAATTGTCTAGGGAAGAATAAATTCAATAGAAGAAGATACAATCTATATGAAAGTTGAAGCTATTACAATGGATGTTCACATCCTGAAAAGGTTTGTAGAATCGGGAATGACAAAGGATTTGTCCCCCTTCTTCTAAAGTGGCAGTGAGTGGTCTAGAGAACTTCTTATGGGATATAAAAACATATTTTTATGTTGCAAGGGTGCCTGAATCCTAGAATATTTCCATAGCAAGTATGCTTTTCATGGGAGACGATAATAGTGTCGATTGTGTTGGCAATGATTCCTTGCAATATGTCATCGGCACAGAGTGATATTGCGGGAATATATCAAAGGTTTCAATTCTGTATGGTGGTCCTTGGGTGCAAGCTGAGTTAGACGTGTAAATGGTTATAGTTACTGCAGATCAATTGGTTGATTACGATTTCTTAGGGGATTCAAATCGTATTGATTTCGAACAAAAAGGATGGGACAAAGGAAAAACTAGCAACAAGAAATGAGTTTGAGTAAAACAGTTATTAGTAAGACTAAAAGGGGTTGTTTAATTTGTGGGAAAGTAGGGCATCTTATTTTGCTCCAAGCGTGAGAACTGAATGCAGAGTGGGAAAGATAGTGAATCATGTCAAATCGGAATGTCAATATTAATGAGTGCTCTCGATCTTAAGGTAGTTCAAGTGGACTCTTCCATTTGATGGCTTCAAAGAAAGTTATACTAGGTAACATTTGAACTGAGGAGTCCGTGTCCAAACAGGATGAGTGGGCCAGAAAACCAGGAAGGATTGGAACTTAGTTTGAGAGCAAAGTTGGATTCCTGGACTTGATAAGGTAACCCACGAAATTTTATGAGTTTTCACTGATTCATTTAGTGGATGCATTGAGTCAGGAGGATGCGGGCTTAGCATAACATTAGCAAGGCAAGTTGATGGTAGCTAGCAAACCTCAAACAAGGATGTCAGGTTCTGCATAGCAAAAGGTTTGCTAGACCTTTTTTATGTCAGGTACCTTGACATGGAGGGTCCAAGTGTCAATAGATGACATATATCGGCATGGCGGCACAACATTAAGAAATGATAGTCAGGCATCGGGCAATATGGGGGAAAATATTAAAACAAATTACAAGGCTGGATTTACTCAAAGATGGGTTACAAATGACTTTAAGTAGATTTACTTAATCTTCTCAAACTTAGGCACCTTTTAGACGAAGGGGGACAGGTTAACTCGAAGATGGATTTGTTTAACCCCTATGATATTTAATCTTATGGAAGTAATTGTAATGTAAAAATATATTCATTTAGTTTATCCATGAAATTGGTAAAGATTTTTCAAATCTCAAGCAGTAAAAAATGTAATGAAAGTGTTATAAAAGTTTGACAAAAAGATAAGCCAACTGTAACAACCCGAAAATTCCCCTCAATATATTTTTAAATCCTCATTTACTAAATGTAAAATCTTTTTACAATTAAGAATAATTTCTTTCACAACCATTCAAATTTCCTAACGACGAAAAATATACCGTTTTACCAATTGAAAATTTTATTTCGATAAAACTCACTCCAAAATATTATTTCGACCCAATAACTCATTTAAATCGTGGTCCAAACTCTAGGTCCGATACCTAAGCCCAATCTTTTAAATTCCAAAATATCTACATATCTATATATATATATATATATGAAAGAATATCTAAGGATATCAAAGAATATCAAAGGATATCTAAGGATATATATATATATATAATAGCAAATCTTTATAATATCAAAGAATATCTAAGGATAGATTTTAAAAGATTTAAATCTCCCAAAATCTTGGATTTGCTACCTAACACCATGGATTTGTCCAAATCTCAATCCCTTAATGAGGGATTTTCTTGATTTTTTTTTTTTGGATATGGAAAATCTTTCAAGATCCCCTTTTCACTTGAAGGACACACAACTCTCTTTAATTTCAAAAGTGACCCAACTCCCTCTGTAAGTATAGGAGGTGGCCATTGCAAAACCATGTATACACCCCTCTTCACTCTTGACTTTTCATTTCAAAGCCATCATCTATCCTCTTTCTACCTCATCCTCTATACATACATACATACATATATATATATGTATATATCATCTTCAAGGAAATAATAATGTTCCACAACATCTTGCAAGATAAACTTAAGATTTGAGAAGCATAAAAAAAAGGAGAAAGCTTTGGAAATACACTCTCTCACTTAGGAAATTTGGGTAAGTTTTAAAAGAACTAAAATAGCTTGTCATTTGAGAAATTGATGAAAGTATGATACTCATATGGTTTTTATTGTAATAGGTTGTGACCTTAGGACTTTGGACATTAACCACCAAATTTAAAGCTTAGGACTCAAGGTAGGAGTTATAGCTATAATATTCTTGACTCTATGTTCTTAGCCAATGATCTAATATTCTACTGAGTTGAATTAATTGTTGAGGATTAGACTTGATCTTGTGATGAATCCTTGAACCCTAGCTTTGATTAACCATATCTATGAAACCATTAGACCATTGAACTTAAATATGATAAAGTGTCTAGATGAGTTTGACACTACTAGGTGATTTAACCTAAAGATTATATTTGATTAAAAGCATATTTTGAAATTTAAAGTTGAGTTGAAAACTGTCACGCCTCAAATCCCCGTGCATTCCGTCCCATAATTCGGAATTTGGACGGATAACTATCTAAAACCATAAATAGGAAGTAACACATTCATTCCGTACTCTATTCTCAACAAGTCACAATTACAGGTCGTAATTTTTTTTCCAAATAATACATCATCACTAAACTTCATTCTATATAAGCCAAAAGTCCAAACGATCCAACCAGTCAAAATACATTCTTAATTACATATTCCGAAAAGTAATCCATTATACTAATGGGGAGCTTCACAAACAACAGATCCACAGGGCTAGTTACCTACATGATGTTAATGGGATCATGAGGTCATTGACCCAGTAAAACTTATGGTATAGAACATGGAATACAAGATTTCAATGATAAGCATATCAAGAATAAAACATGAATGCGATCTCATATAATAATTTGGATCAAACAGAATGGACCGGACAAACAAATATAAAAAATCACGTGTCACATTCATGTCAACAAACTCATAAAGCTAGATCTGTCACATTTATAATTCCAACACATATTCACGTATAATTCTTATCCCTCCAATATTCCCTTAAGGAGCATCATACATACTGAAAAGCACAGTTGACCCCAAATGCTTTAAAATAACCTTCCAGAACCCTACCTCCAGGGCTCTTTTGGTCTACTTGCCTAACAGGAATTCCCAGAGGCTCAGATTGTCAATCCAATATTGCCCAATCCAATACCCCTAAAAATTCTCAGGGCCCAATATACATACATTCAGATAGGCGTGGTTCAAACTGACCATATCGACACATATAAAAAACATAAAGCCACTATGGGTACATATTCAATCGGCCGATAATATCAAACGAATGGTTCAAAACTTGGACTAAGGACTAGACAAATTTTTTTTTAGAAATCTTAAGCATGTTTAGAGAGGTTAAATATGGACTTGGGTTAACAAAACGAAGTCGAAAGATGAAGATTTATACACTGGATTGGGTGCTTGGGCATGCATAGCACCTAAACAGTGCTTTTAGCTACTGGAATGGGCGCTTGAGCGCCCAAATGGACACTTCAGCACCGAAATAGTATTTTTTTTTTCCTCAAATTTGAGCGCTTAAGTGCCCATTTGGGCGGTTGCGTACTCAAACACTGAATTGCTTATTGTAGTTTAAGTTTCTAGGTGCTAAAGCGGGCACTTGAGCGCACCACTGAACACTTAAGCGTTCACACTCGAAATTTTTTTTTTTTTTGAAAGCTGCATTTCCAAAAAGGTCATCTTTAACGCAGTATTTTAAAATTATGAATCCAAAGTTTATTTATAAAAAATTTTGAAGAAATGCGGTATTAGTTCATAAATCTTGCTTTTAAGTCCATTTTTCCTTCTCTTCTATTTTTGTCATAAGAATCCCTTCATAGTCCAAAGTCCATGGTCCATAGGTAGCCAAGCCAACATATTTTCAGGGACAATCATGATCACAACAAGGATTAACAAATATTGGGCCATTTGAATACAAGACATTAACAAGAATCATGTTCACATAGGCTCAACTTATACATATCTTTGCAATATAATGATGATCAAAATATATTTATGGAAGCGAGGAAGGAAGTCCATAAGTCTTACACTTGGGTCCTGAGCTTTTATCAAGGTGTTAGTTGCTTCACAAAATGGATTCAAGCACACCTATAAAAATGGAAGATCACATATTTGTTAAGCTCCATTCACAATCCTAACTTATATATGCTTATTCACATTCTTAATCTAATTTTACCAATGGTTAAGAGAGTGATCTCCTACTCCTTCCCCTTTTGCAAATATTTGAAGTAGTTGGGAGTTTGTTTGAGAGGGAATCTTTTAGTGCAAGAGAAATAAGTGCAAGTGTTTGTGTGTGAGAAAAAATGAATGCAAAAGCAAGCCATTTTCTTTTCAAGAAGCAGTCTATTTAAAGAAGCGGATAAGGGTTATCTAAGCAAGGAAAATTGGATTAAGGCCCTTCTCAAAGAAGCTAAGTATAGATTGATTGAGTTGATTGGAGAGTGATGGAGATCCCATCTTGGGGAGACAAGCTACCTTTTTTTGCAGCTATTTTTTCATTTTATTTTATTTTTTCAAATCTTTAATTTGGGCCAAAATTGGTTGGATTAAATATGGGTTCAATTTGAGCTCATTTCCTTGGGCTTAAGGGGCTTATTTAGGTCGAAAGGATGCAAGAAAACGAAGATCGAATACAAGAAAATTTTTCTGATGCATGAAGTTTATTTTGACACTAAAATAATTTTCGTGATAGTGGAAATGAATTATTATTTAAAAGAATGAAGGTTCAAAATTTTAATTAGAGAAGTTTTTGGGGTATTACACTCTCCGCTCCCTTAAAAGAATTTGGTTCCCATATTTATACCTTATTCGAATAAATGATGATACTTATCTCGCATTTCATCCTTACATTCCCAAGTAGTTTTTTCTACTTGCTGATTTAACTTGAGGTATCCTATGATTTCTAAGTTCACAAAATTGAAAATTTAGGATGCAGATAGGCTGTTCTACAGAGATAAGATTGCTTTAAAGGGGAACATCAAGATGTTCGATAACATGCGAGGGATCAGGATGATATTTCCATAATTGGGATACATGAAATACAGTATGAATCCTAGTAAAGTTTGGTGGGAGATCTAGTCGATGCGCTATAGGGTCGACTTGTTCCACAATCTTAAAAGGCCCCGTATATCAAGAATTTAGCTTTTTGCTTTTGCCCATTCTTCGAATTCCGTTTTGTGGAGTGAATTTTAAAAATACCTTATCCTCGACACTAAATTCTAAATCTTTCCTTCGCTTATCAGTGTACCTTTTTTGGCGATCCTAAGCTGTTTTTATATTTTTCTTGATAATCTGGATCTTATCCATCGAATCATCTCAAGTCATAGTGCATCTTTCTTTGGGTTCGAGGTGGCCCTCGTCTCATCAATGTCCCAGTGAAGGAGTGATCTGCACCTTCTACCATATAATGCCTCATATAGTGCCACTTGAATAGAGGCTTGATAGTTGTTATTATAGGCAAATTCTATTAAGGGTAGATGCCTATGCCAATTCCCAGGAAAATTCAAAACACCTACTTGCAGCATATCTTCCAGTGTTTTGAATTTCCCTTTCTGATTGTCCATCGGTCTGGAGATGATCGGCAATACTAAAAAGTAATTTTCTCCCTAGATGCTCTTGCAAGTTCCTTCATAACCTTGCCGTAAATTTCGGATTCCTATCAGAGACAATACTTTAGGGAATCCCATGCAACCTTATTGCCTCCTTAATGTAAATTTTAGTGAGTTTCTCAATATTTTATTAGATCTTGACAGGCAGGATATGTGCCGACTTTGTAAGCCTATCGACTACAACCCAAATACTATCACATCCGCCACGCAGCACAGGTAAACCCGTCACGAAGTTCATTGTGATCTGATCCCAATTCCAACTTAGGATTGGGAGTGGTTGTAATTTCCCAGATGATATTTGATGCGCTGCTTTCATAAATTGGAAGGTCAGACATTCCTGAATATAGTCAGCTATATCCTTCTTCATTGCTTTCTACCAAAACTTCTGGTTAATGTCCCTATACATTTTCATTCCTCTAAGATGCACTGAAAATTTTGCCTGATGTGCTGCAGATAACACTTTTTTCCTTATCTGTGCAGGAATAACAACTCGATTTCTGAATTGTAATATCCCATCAGTGTTGATCTTAAAATTGGGTCTCATCTCACTCTTAAGTTTCTGAACCCACTCATCTCCTTCTTGGGCCTTTAGGATTTCGCTATACATGTCAGGGTAGATGTTCAGGTTTGCTAACCTTCCTTTCTGACTTAGAGCATCTGCAACGACATTAGCCTTTCCTGGGTGATACGTGATGGTGAAGTCATAATCCTCTAGGAATTTCATCTATCGTCGTTGTCTCAATTCAAATTTTCTAACTAAAGATATACCTCAAGCTCTTATGATCAGTAAAACCTCCACCTCGGCTCGATATAGATAATGACGCCATTTTGCTAAGGCAAAGATTACCGTTGCTAATTCTAAATTAGAAGTGTGATAGTTTAACTCATAATTTTTCAGTTTTCTTGAGACATAACCGATTACTTTGCCTTTCTGCATTAGAAAGCAGCCTACTAAACCTTCTTTTGAGGTGTTAGTATAAATAGTGAATTCTTCTAACCCATCAGGTAGTGTGAGTATTGGAGTTGTCATCAATTTTTTCTTTAACTCCAAGAAACTCTCCCGCATTGTTGGTCCCATACAAATTTTTTATCCTTCTGAGCCAGTCTAGTGAGTGGTCCAATCAATTTAGAGATGTTCTGAACAAATTTTCGATAATATCCAATCAATCTTAGAAAAATTCTCACTTCTATGATCGTTTTAGGTCTCTTCCACTCAAAGACTATTTCGACTTTCTCTGGGTCCACTTCTTGCCCATTTTGTGATATAATATGTGTTCCAAAAAAGTCACCCTTTTAAGCCAAAATTCACATTTGCTGAATTTTGCATACAATTTGTGCTTCTTTAAAGTTTGAAGGATGACTTGTACATGTCCTTCATGCTCCTTTCTGATCTGGAATAAATCAGAACATCGTCTATGAAAATCACAACAAAACAATCGAGGTATGGGTGAAACATTCGATGCATTAGGTCCATAAACGCCACAGGAGCATTTGTTAATCCAAATGGCATTACTACAAACTCAAAATATCCATAATAGAAATTAAATACAGTTTTAGAAATATCTATTTTCCGTATCTTTAACAGAAAGTACCCTTGTCTCAAATCCAATTTAGAATAGATAGCAGACTCCTGAAGGTGGTCAAACAATTCGTCTATGTGGCATCGTGGGTACTTGGTTTTTATGGTCACTTTATTTAATTCTCTGTAATCGATGCACACCCTTAATGACCCGTAATTTTTCTATTTGTCCCTCTGTTCGAGGTGTTCCTGGCGAAGAGCTCCGTCGTATGAAATTTTTCTCCAGCAATTCTTGTAATTGTTCCTTTAATTTTTTTAATTCTATCGATGTCATTATGTAGAGGGTCTTTGAGAATAGCACTATCTCAGGAAGAATTTTCAATCACAAACTCAATTTCCCTATCTAGGGATAGGGGTAGTGAATTCAATTCCTTCAGAAATACCTCAAGGAATTCATTGACCACCTTAACATCTTTTTGCTCAATTTTAC
The DNA here is from genome assembly GCA_014898755.1 of Handroanthus guayacan. Taxonomy (NCBI): domain Eukaryota; kingdom Viridiplantae; phylum Streptophyta; class Magnoliopsida; order Lamiales; family Bignoniaceae; genus Handroanthus; species Handroanthus guayacan. The sequence continues at coordinate 14,040 of JACFYI010003824.1, read as the reverse complement.
CCTGAAACTTATTTATCAAATAGGCCAAAAATCCTTGTCTCCCTTTCTTCATAATTTTTCTGGCTCTTACTGCCAAAATGGTAGGTATACCACCATTCTTGATTGTGCTTTTGGTACCAACCCCGACTCCGATACCCAACTTAACTATTTTAACATAAGAGTCAACTACAACTTAATGCTGAAATAACCAATCCACTCCTAGAATGAGGTCATTGTCCTGGATTGGCAATTCGATCACATCTGCGTAAAAGTTCTAATTTTCTATAACCACAAAGCATCAAGGGTATCTTATCCTAGTGTCGTAGCATCCTCCCACAGGAGTATAAATCTCATAAGAGATGTTATGAATCTCATAGGAGATGTTATGAATCTCATAGGAGATGTTCATATGTTCAGAGTGCAAGTCTAATCTCCTAGCAAAATCAAGTGAAATAAAGAAATGCGTGGGATCTGTGTCTTCATCTCCTGTCAAGGCGTAAGCTCTAGCCTTGACCTGAGGATGCCTAGCTATGCCCAGTTGTTGATTCTACGTCCCTACCTTCCCACCCTTGCGGCTTTTTGGGCAATTTTTAATTGTGTGCTGATCCCTGCCGCAAGCAAAACACCTGCCCTATTTTTTCCAGCACTGCTCTTCTATGTGAGTAGTGCCCCCACAAAACCCACAATTCACTTTCCTTGGAGCCGCCAAGGCCTTACCCTTATCAGCCAATCAGAATTGGACTTGCTCATCTACTTTTCTTTTTTCTTATCATCTATCTTGCGGAGTTCCTAAAACTTTGCCTCAAGTTTCATTGTCGTCTCAACGGCACTGTCTTAACATGGGGCTAATTTATGGCCAATGCTCTCCTCAAATTAGGTCATAGGCTTTCTATAAACTTTTTTCGTTGCCTCTGTTCGTCCGCCAACATATGCGGAGCATATTAAATAAGCCGATTGAACTTGGCTTCATACTTGGCCACAGATAGTGACTCCTGAATTAACCTCTCGTAAGTCTCTGATTACCCGCAGAATGAATTTCTTTAGAAACTCTTCTTGAAATCTTTCCTAGGATCCCTCGATCTCATCTCTTTCCCATTTTCTTTCTACAATTGCCTACCAGTGGCATGCGGTCCCCTCAAATAGATAAGTAGCATATTTTATTTTCTGAG
>JACFYI010003823.1:484705-503466 GCA_014898755.1 Handroanthus guayacan | reverse complement strand
GAATGCTGCATTGGCATTAGCTTCTTCCATTGTGGTGGATGTGCAAAATCGAACAGACAGGGTACTGAAGAGGAAAGTAAACTTTGTCACCCTCCCTAAGCACCTCACATTTAAAAGGGTTAAGCAGCTGGTTATTAGAGGTCGTGGTTGGGGTCACTTTTGTGGTTGTGGACGAGGACGAAATACAGAGACCACGGTATGTAACTAATGTATTTTATTTCTCTATTTATGTATTTAATTGTCAAATTTATGTATTTCATATGCTGCATAATGTACTAAACATTTATTTTTATTTTATTTTATTTTAACTTTTTTGAACTTTTTAGTGTTGAACATGGCTGTCATGATTTACAAACAGAGTCAGGTTGTGTCGATTGCTATAATGGATGATGAGAATCAAGAGAAAAGTATAATTGTTGTGAAAAATATCTCGGCATACAGCGGACGAATGGATTACAAGGGAAGAAATGAAATTCCTGATGTCGAGTGAGCGGTTCCTGACACATTTATCAGTAGAGATGATTTTGGGTAATTACATTTTCCTCTCATTTTACTTTTTTTCAATAAATAGTGACTTTATCTTGCCAAATACAAAACTATTGTATTGTTGTAGAGTAACTGTTTGGGAGGGAGCTAATCACATATTGGTTGGCGAGGCAATTATGTGGCCTCTTGTTTGGAGATCCAGTAAGAGGTGATGTAGTGGATTGCTACTTGTCCATACTGCAAACTCGACAAGTCAGTGCACAACCACCCATGACATATTTTGTATGTCTACACTGGTACAAGTATACTGCGAAGTTCTCTTGAAAATCTACTACATGCTTTTGATATTTTTACTAAATAATAAGCATGTGGTTGTGAATAGACTAAAATACTTATAAGGATGAAGGATAGGAGAATGAAGGCCGTGGCTAATGAGAATTTTCTAGATTTTATGGATAATTTCTCCATAAGTATCCATAGAATGTTGGAAAAAATTACTCCGGATGTGCTGGAGAAATGTCGATATTTAATCATACCAGTCAATAATGATTTCCACTAGTTCTTTATTATCCTAGACACCCAGAGCCGGAAGTTTGTCCACATGAATTCGTTGATGGGCCCCACATACAAACAGGCTTCTAGAGTGATTGTAAGTTTCTTAACTCTTACCCCAATTTTTCAAAAATATAACATTAAGATCTAAAATGACCGACGTTTTCTACAGGCAAAATTTTATTCCCAATATCTTTGTATTTTATTGGGATACAATATCAGCAAATAAGTTGAAGTAAGATCGACTAGGCAACAGAATGGTGACCTGGATTGTGGGGTTTATGTTTGCCCATGGGCAGAGTGTTGGGCAAGGAAAAAACAAACGTATTGGATTTATACTGAAAATTGGAATATGGATTATGTTCGTGTACACATTGCATACACTATTCTGACCCATGAGCACAGCTTGCTGCATTAATTGTTGGATTCTGGGGAAAATGAAGTTGGCTATTGTTGGATTTTTTTTTTATTTTTGGATTTGGATGGTTTACTTATGATTTGGTGATATTTTATAGTTTTTGGTATTTTGGCGGATGTTAGTTTCAAAAACATTTATGACTATTTTCTCAGTATTGTGTTCATATTCAGTAAATCAAATGTAGTACAAAATAGTCCAAATTGCTTGCATGACAAGAACAATCGAAGTACATTCCCACTTAAATTCAATATAAATGAAGTACTACGAATTATTGCACAGCACTGATATGAAGAAATGTTGATGGTGTTTTGGATGTTTTCCTCTCAATGAATAATATATAAAGTAGGGAACATGCAGAAAAAATTGCTGCTTACGGAGTACATCATACATATAAATGAAGTAGAAATCACTGAATATGGAGTAAATAATACGACTAACCGAAGTACATATCCTCTGAAATGTGGTACATTACTGCGAATCATTGCAAAACACTTAGAATGGAGGGGGCATTGCCCTCTGACCACTTTAATACAAGTGTCTCTCCTCAAAACTGAGATTAAACCTCATTTATGGTATTTTGGATGATTTTCTTTTAAAGAATAATGTATAAATATGTAAAATAGTGATAATGGTTCAAAATATAGCATGAAGTACAAATCATTGACTATGGAGTACATAACGTGAACAACCAAAATACATATCCTCTGAAATGAGGTATACTTCGCAAAAGTACCCATCTTTTGAAAGAAAAATGCCACATTACGCATGTAATTGACAAGATATGTCCCCTTTTGCCAAAAAAAAAAAGAGCCACATTTAGGATGTAGCTCCCACTAGTGATACTCAACACTGCTGTGAATCATTGCACAATTCTACTAGTGATACTCTACACTATTGCGAATTATTGCAAAACACTTAGAATGGAGGGGGCGTTGCCCTTCGACCACTTTAATACAAATGTCTCCCCTCAAAACTGGGATTAAACCTCATTTATGGCGTTTGGGATAATTTTCTCTTAAGGAATAATGTATAAATATGCAAAATAGTGAGAAGAGTTCAAAATGTAGCATGAAGTACAAATAGCTGACTATAGAGTACATAAAGTAAATAATCAAAGTAAATATCCTCTGAAATGAGGTATACTTCCCAAAAGTGCCAATCCTTTAAAAGAAAAATGCCACATTACGCATGTAATTGACAAGATATGTCTCCTTTTGCCCAAAAAAAAAAGGCCACATTTAAGATGTAGTTCCAACTAGTGATACTCAACACTGTTGTGAATCATTGCACAATTTCACTAGTGATATTCTACACTATTGCGAATCATTGCAAAACACTTAGAATGGAGGGGGCGTTGCCCTCCGACCACTTTAATACAAGTGTCTCATCTCAAAATTGAGATTAAACCTCATTTATGGTGTTTGGGATGATTTTCTCTTAAAGAATGATGTATAAATATGCAAAATAGTTAGAAGAGTTCAAAATGTAGCATGAACTACAAATTGCTGACTTTGGAGTACATAACGTGAACAATCAAAGTACATATCCTCTGAAATGAGGTATACTTCCCAAAAGTGCTCATCCTTTAAAAGAAAAATGCCACATTACGCATGTAATTGACAAGATATGTCCCCTTTTGCCAAAAAAAAAAAAAAAAAGGCCACATTTAGGATGTAACTCTCACTAGTGATACTCAAAACTTAGAGTAGACGCATAGGTGTGAAATAGTAAAAAAATGTTTATTTACTATAATTACACCTTGTTGATGGTGTTTTGGATGTTTTTATCATAATGGATGACGAATAGGTGTGAAATAACCAAAAAATGTTCATCAACTCTGACACAGTACAAAACGATGAGAATGGAGTACATGCTACGAGAAATAAAGTACACCTCATCTCGGATGCGATACACCGGAGATTGCTGCGAATCATTGTACAACGCTTAGATTGGATGAGTCGTTTGCAATCGACCCATTTTAACAAGCGCGTTGTCATTATTTTTACTACAATTACACCTTATTGATGGTGTTTTGGATGTTTCTATCATAATGGATGACACATGGGTGTGAAATAGCAAAAAACATGTTCATCAATCCCGACGCAGTACAAAACGATGAGAATGGAGTACATGATACGAGAAATGAAATACATATCCTCTCAAATGCTGTACACTGGAGACAGCTGCGAATTATTGCACAATACTTAGAATGGACAAGATTTCCTGATGCACATTTGAGAAGTATGATTCAGTATAAAATGCTCTATTTCAAGCGTATTTTTAATATCCACATAAATGAAGTGTAAACACACTACAACTAAGCACAAAATGTATGCCTGAATGCAAAATGCTCCATTTCAAATACAAAATCCACATAAAGCAAGTATAAAACTCCTCCAGCTATGTACTAAATGCTTCAAAGCACATAATGAATATAACATAAGTACAACACAGCAACAGTAATACAGAGTATGTCTTTAATCATATGTCTAACATGATATTCCCACAAATATATCAACGTATCAATAGTATATAAAACAGTCTAAACAAATATAATACAGGCAATCCAAATATTACAATGAAACTTTTCAAGAATAAATATCCTTTAGAAATTCTAATCTTCCGCAAGTACTCCCTTACCTGATTAAAAAATAAAAATAACAAGCAAAAAAAAAATATAAGTCAGTAAGTTATGACATAACGTCGTATAATAATGAAGATGGAAAGAAAAATGTGGAACAAACAGTACATTATCGATGCTTAAGTATATTCTACTGATTTAGTGCTTCTTTGCATGTACGACGATTATACCCACGCTGACCACACCGTTTATACTTTTTTACACATATATCAACTTGTGAAGGAACCCTTTGCGTCCTTCTACGACCTGGTTGAGATCGCACATTTGGTGCATTAATGATACCATCGTCATCTAAAAAGAGCATATCCATTTCAAAAGTAGGAATCGGGTTTATCATTACTTGGTATGTTTGTTTATACATCTCAACACGATAGTACTGATCAGTAAAATCATATAAAGAAAACGACTTTACTTCAATACAAACACAAGCATGCTTGCATGGCATTTTACCAATCTGCCATGCTCTACAAGTACAAGCCCTGCTATACAAATCCACAGCATACGACTTGTCACTTTCAATGACTTCAAAAGTCCAACCACTTGACCTCTCAACTTTTAACCTACGGGAGGCCATGTAATTGATTGCCAATTTCTTCTCTTGCTTGGGGCATAATTCGCCAACCATCTTATTAGATTCTTCTCATCGATCATGCATTAAAACTATTACTTTTTTGCGTATGTTATCGACCATGGCTGCAACCGGCATAAATCAAGCCGGTTTCATCCAATTATTCCAATATTCTGCTTGATTATTATTTATCACTCCCTATCGGTCTCCATGGAATAATGAATTTGCCCAACATTGAGACTCAGACTGCATAATAAACTCTCTGACCAGAGGCATTGACCCTAATATGTTGTCTATATGTGTGGTATACTCATGCCTTGTAGGAGCATATGCAGCTTTCATGAAAACAGAAGCCCAATGCTTTTTGTTGTGTAGGGGATATCTCCTTAATACCTGCATTTAAAATTATAGAATTAATAATATATAAATTACACATTATTTCAATAAATTATTTAATAACTAAAGATAAATGTCTTACTTGCTTCTTAAAATTATCCACCAAATGTCTCAAATAATATGTATGGTGGCTACTCGGAAAGACCATAAGGATGGCTTTAAGAAGCCCTAGATGTCGATCGGAGAAGAATGTAAATCTTGTGAACCCCATGCCATGGTGAGAATCTAACACATCTTTCAACTTAAAACAGAACCACACCCAATTGATATCATTTTTAACATCCACTACTGCATATGCTATTGTAAATAAATCATCATTCGGGTCCTTACAAACAGCACTAAGTAAGCATCCTCTCTATTTATTTTTTATATGAGTTCCATCCAAGAATATCAACGGTCTACAACTATGAAGAAAACCCAAAAGATAAGCACTGAAGCATATAAAGAGCCGATGAAATTTTTGACTACTTGGATCAATCTCATAGTCTGCAACACTTTTCGGATTTGTTTGCTTCACAGTATTACAATACCATCTTAATTTGTTGTAAGATCCCTTCTCCACCCCATGAATGTCATGCATAGCAATTTTCTTACCCTTCCATAATTTATGGTAAGGAAGTTTCACACCATATTCTCTACGGATACCATTAAACATATTGCATGGCCGGCAACTTGGCTCTCCTCTCAATTTTTCCTTAACAGTGTTTGCAACCCAACTAGAATCAGCTTTTGGATGTCCTCTCATGCAAAGATTTGCTTCATCACACGTGTGCACCAAATTACAATTTTGAATACCAAATAACTTATCTGCCTCATGCTTTGATGCATAAATCCGCCAATTGCAATTTTTATCACTACAAACCACTATGATTTTTTTGCTATCATTTTTCTTATACACAAATGACCGCAAATTAGCAATCATATAGTTTTTAGCATGATTCTAAATTCATTAGCATCCTTGAATGTTTGTCCCTCTCTACGTATACAATGTCTCCATCCATCAAGTGAATTGCTAACTAAATCCATTTCATTTTGGGATGTACTACTGCAGCCAATATCCTCCTCTAGTGCATCCCTTTGATTTCAACAATGTAGGATATTTTTAGATAAATGGAGTATTATTACTGAACACTCGCAGTATAAAATTCAAACATTGCAATATGATTTTCCATTAATGAAATATTATAAAATAACACTCAGTATAAAATTCACAAAATGCAGTACAAATCTAGATAAATGAAGTGTCATTGTATAATCTTTAAGTATACAAAGTTCTGTAGTCTAATATAATTTCAGATAAATGCAATATTTCTCTAAACCACTTCAAGTATAAATGTAAGCAATATATTACATTTAAATAGTGAAGAATTACTTGCAGACAACACTGCCCATCCTTCCACGTCCAACGGGCTCATCTTTCCGGCTTACCAGAATGTCAATAATATTCAACTTCAGGATCAGATGCAGTAGGACCATATTTGATACATCGTCATCGCTGCTCAAAGTCACATACAATTTCTCACGAGGAGCTAAGTATTATAGAGTGAATAGCTTTGAGTCAATTTCATTCCACTTTTTCGCAAGATTAAGGTACAGGTCCATCAGAGTTGAGCTATTCTTAATTGATATCATGTGGAGTTGATCCCTGTAGCAACAACTCTCTAATATTTGAAGAGATGCTTCTTCACCTCTTTCATCACTTGTAGACATTTTTCACCAAAAATAAGGACAAAATTGCAAAAAATTATGTAAATAAACCATGAAAGAGAATGGGACTTGAAATAAAATGATGGGCACCGAAAGCATAATGAAAATGCAGGTCTTTGTGGTGGTGGTGCCGGCGGCTCTATACCTTTTCTCGTTTATTTTCTTCAGCAGCTTCAAAAGAGGAGAAGGTGTGTCTAAAGTGTTTGGGAGCATGGATAGTAGAGAAGAAAGAATAAAAAAAGAGTGAAAAAGATACTAGTGACAGGCATTTTGGCCAAATCAAGTGGGAGGGAGGGGGGAGTGAACTCTAAAAAAAGATAAAAAGTATGAAGTTGATTATGTAAAAATTTAAGTGGGGAGTAAATTACAAAATGAAAATAGGTTTTGATACTTTTTAATAAGTTCCCAAAAAAAAAAATTACTAATAAATTTAATTAGATTAGTTTTATTAAATTAATTCATAATCTAGCTGTGTCAACTAATCAAATTAGTCAATTAAGTTTTCTAGCACATTAGATACTTTGAAAAATCCACAAGTGAATAAAAGAAGCTTTTGTATGTGACCCCCTTAGTTCAACAATTAATTAGGTATAGGCCTGCAACTCATTGTGACTTGATTAATGACTAATAAATATTTTTATTAATTGAACTCATTTAATTAGGTGCTCTTGATTTAATCTCTATTAATTTCAAAAGTACCAAATCTCTATAAACAATGTTCTAACTTCAATTTATGGAGTCCAACCAATTAAAAAATTAATTTTAGTGTGAACCTATCCACTTTAAGTATCATGCAAGTATAATCATTCCATTTTTATCCCCCAATTGTGGCCAAGAGTTAAGATATTTATTTGCTTTGAGTAGCCTTAATTACTATGAATCTATTTTTAATGATCAATTTGTTTGTTGTCATCTTTGGAAATAGTTTATCAAATTATGACATCACCTTGCGCAAGGATTTTGATAATCGAGCATCATAAAAGGTATAGGAAATCAATTCATTTTACGAGATGACCAAGTGAATCCTTTGTTGAAACTCACAAACCTCCATATTAGAAGTTAAGTAAGCCTGAAAAATGCCCCGTACGACTTGTGATAAAATTGGGACATTTATCACTATTTAAACACTTATACACAAAGGTAACTATTGGAAATAGGTGCTTTGAAATTCCCCATTAAAGAAAAGAGAAAATTTGGTTGAAGATAGAATCTTACTCTGTTTAGGATTTCTAGTGATTTTTTAGATTTTCTCTTGTTTTCTTGTTAATCTAGGTTTATTTATTTCCTAGTTGATTTTGGATTTTGTACCCATTATAAATATATCCCTTTGATTCTTTTAGGGCTATGGTCTACTAATCGTCTTTTAGGCTATTTTTAGATACATCTTTTATGGTGTCTTTTGATTTTTGGTACACCTTTGTTCTTGAAAGAATTTTAGAAAAAATATTGAGAGGATTTGTGTATGCTTTTTGTAATTCTCTTAGAGAGCAGCGTTTTAATGTCTTGTATACTCTCATTTGTAACATCTCTTCTCCAGTGTTAGTAAATTATCTCCATTTTACCTATGGATATAGTCCTGTTTTGGGTGAATCACATAAATTCCTTTCATTCACATTGTTTATCATGTTTCCTACACGTACTTGTTATGCTGGCTTTGCCAATTTGTTTCACAATAAGTGGCATTAGAGGCCCAAGTTGATCATTTTTGCTTTTGCTAATTGTGATCTCTGGTATGGTTTTTAATTATGCAAGAGTTTGAGAAACTAGATTTAAAGACCAGATTTCCTTTCATGGAAGTCATTTGGTCGTGGTTGTGATATTAAGGGTTTGGATTACCACCTGTTTGCAATGAGAGGATGTCTACAATTTTGAAATTTTTGCAGATTGGTTGCATCTTTCTTGTGTGTATCTACAGGACATTTAACAAAGGAGATTTAGATACTTACTGATCTGTTTTTGACAAATAGTGATTTCTTATGAAGATCGAGTCATCTTTATAAATATTCAGGCTTTAATGGAAACTTGATAAAACTTTTTATTTGCAAATTTTCTTTTTTCTGCTTGCTACTACAATTTAGGTCCATTACTGTAGTTTGGATGACCTTTTGCCTAGTGGTGACGTAAACCTTCTTCTTTGCAAGTTTTAACTTTGTTTGCTTTTGATGTAAGTTTGATCATTTGATGCCCTTTTAGGGATTTGTGGAGAAGATTGAGTTTGATTGCCTAATAGGGTGTTTTGAAGACCTTGATGCATTTCAAATTAAGGTGGAATACTTGTTGGGAATAAATGCATTAAAATTCCCCATTAAGGAAAAGAGAAAATTTGGTTGAAGATAGAATGCCACTCTGTTTAGGATTTCTAGGCCCTTTTAGGTTTTCTCATGTTTCCCCATTAATCTAGGTTTCTATATTTCCTACTCGGTTTTGGATTTTGTTCCTATTATAAATATAACATGTGTTGAACTAGCCAGGAGTAATAACCCCCAGAGAAGCTAGAGCAAGTCCTAATTGAAAATGAAGCGAATTATTGATTGTATCATAAAGACACTTATACCCATGTCCCAATCACCCTCCCAGAGGAATATGTGCATCTAAAAGATCCTTGTTCCTTTGATTCTTCTAGGGTTATAGTCTACTAGTCGTGTTTTAGGACATCTTTAGATCTTTTATGGCTCCTTTTGAATTTTGGTACACCTTTGTTCTTGAAAAAGTCTGAGAAAAATATTGAGTATATTTGTTTATGCCATTCGTAATTCTCTTAGAGAAGTGGGATTTTAATGTCTTCTGTTGTCTCATTTATAACCTCCTTCCTATTCATGGATGTAGCCCTATTCAGGGGGAATCATGTAAATTGCTTATATCCTCTTTGTTTATCATGTTTTCGACTTGTGCTTGTTATATTGGCTTTGCCAATTTGTTTAACAACAATATCCATAGAACCTCAAGTCAAAAGACTAATTACATACAATATCATAAGCTAGAGAATTTCCATTGCCAACAAGCCACTAAAGCTAATTTATAGAGTTCTCCAATTTAGTCTTTAATGAACTTATTTTCAAACAAGTACTCGTTAATGCGCACCAATATCTTCACATCGTTTGCCTATGAAACGAGATAAATCCCAACTCTTTCGACTATACGTCATCAATGCAAGTTTATTTGAATATAAGATGTTCTCATGTCGAAAATTTTATGATATGGAATATTTTAATATCATGACTGTAGAGACTTATTTTATGACTACCATCATACATATAACCAAGTCCTATATTGTGATCTCGAGGACTTTATCTAAATGCATTTTTGAAAACAATTAATATGCATAAGATAAAGATGGCCATTTATCACATATTGATAAAATAAGATTGTATTATACAGAGCACTTATACAAGCCATTGCCACTTCTAATTAACTGTAGAACGCTATTCTAACAATTTAGGCCAAGAGAAATGACATCTTTCATGGTTGTATTGTCAAGGTAGAAATTTCGAAATCGTGTCTGTTTGAAGAAGCTGATCACCGCTGGACAACTCAGCTTGCTAAACAGATTGGCTCAATTTTTTCCGCTATCCAAGAGAAATGGTTTCCCCTCCATAAGGATGGCTTAAGCCTTAAAATGAATGTAGATGCATGTGTAAGGATGGAATTGCTTGAAGCTCCACAGCATCTATGATTTGCCAAGCTTTTGAAAGGTCACCACCTTGATGCTTTAGCTGCGGTGTGCTGTATCTATAATGGATGCATGCAAACTAGCGAAGCTGTTTTAGGAAGTGATTTTAGTAGGCTGATTGAATTAATTAAGGAGCCCCAGTGTGCAATTTTATTAGACTGCTAATGTTGGGCAATCTCCCTAATGGTCTCTAATGTTTTCATTTTTTTCTCACTTTAGTCCGTCATGTATCAATTTTGACTTTAAGGTCATTAAACTAATAAATTTGTGCGATTTGGTCCTTTGGTTAATTTTTCGAACACTTTTTGCTGGAAAAAGGACTCGCGTCAGATCACCCACCATTTTAAATGGGAAATTTTGTTATTTAAGCTAAAAGTAAAGAAAAGAGAAAATATCTAAATAGGAGATCTTACAAATCACCAATATCTTTTGCACTCACCTAAGCATAACCTACACAAATAACATTTTTATCTATTGTTATTTGTAAGGTCTCTTGTTTGGATACTCTCTTTTTTATGTCTTGCATAGATGACACTTGCGCTCTTTTTAAATGGTGGATAATATTGACGTGGTCTTTTTTCTAATAAAAATTGGCCAAAATATTGACCAAAAGAGTACAGTGATACAAATTTATTCGTTTTAGGATCCTAATGTCATGAATAAAAAATGAGAAATTAAAGTGAGAAAAAAATAAAAGTATTAGAGGACCACTAGGGATATTTGCCTGCTAATGATTTTGTAAGGACGTTTGGAGTCTTGGGAGCATCACGCTTGTTGGACCTTTATATTTGTTAGGAGGACTGCGAACCAAGTTAGTCCACAAGCTTGCTGCTTGGGTTTCATCTTTAAATTGGGCCGGAGTTTGAAATATTGATATGTCGCCCTCCCGCTGTTTTTTTTTGGAGATAGCACATCTATGGTGGAGAACTAGTCAAATCAAATCGATAGTTTGATCTTCTTCCACATTGAAAAGATAATGATCGAAGACATTCAAGGGTTGATGGTGCTTCTTTTGCACTCAATACAAATCATTCAAGCTAAAAAGAGAACTTGAAGAAGGTTCTACAACTTCTCTCAACCAAAATTCAAAGAGATACAAGACATTCAATCAAAGATTAAGGCATTAATTGCTGAGCTCATCAAATTTCACTATTTGTTTCGAGACTACAATGCAGAACCCTCAAACTAACATTAATGGAGGAAGATTAAATGCACAAGAAAGATCAAAGTATTGAATTCCGCATCAAAAGTCTAAGTCATAAATTCAAAATCAAAGAAATCCATGGTGTTCAAGTGAAAGTTGATGTGTTCGTCGGGGATCTTGTCAAATTTTGACATTTGATTAGAGATTACTATGCAAAGTTCTTGAATTAACATTGTAATAGGAGAAGGAATCAACTCTCAAGGAAGATCAAAGTATTGAATTCTACATAGAAAAATACACATCTTAAATCCAAATCCAAGTAGATCCATGGCATTCAACGTGAAAGTTAAGATGTTTTTTGCAAAGCTCGTCAGGTTTTAGCACTTGATTCGAAAAATATAGCGTGAAACACTCAGACTAACATAATCAGGGGAGTAATCGACGCTCAAGAAAGATGAAAATGTTGAACTGTAATTCAATAGTTTAAGTCCTAAATCGGAATCCAAATCCTCAAAGAGAAGAATCATGGGATCAGTCTTTTTCTGTGTGAACTTTAATTTCTCTAAAATATTAATACCATTTTATATTTGAATTTGTTTATATTATTTCTATCTGCATGATTGGTTTTAACACTTCATTTAGCTCTTGGTTCCATTTAATTTGCTAAAAGACAAATACTTATAAGATATCAATTAAATTTATCTATTTATTTTTATGGAATTAATTTAATAAATTACTGTACTCAATATTTTCAAACAGTTAATCTAAATACATTTTTACTCTACATGAGAACTAAATATATTTTTCCCTAATCTCAAAAGTAATAAAAATTAAAAGTTTATGCTGAAACTTCATTCAAAACTATCACACAATTTCTTGACCATTTATGTTTTCAATTTTTCTTAAATCATTAATTCTCTAAAATTGACATTACATCCAATTATAACAGCCTTAATTCCGTTACCTAATTTATTTCCTTTGCCTTATAGGGCGGCTGAGAACTTAAAAGTTGAGCGGTGTGACCCCTCCCTAGAGCTGCGGAAGCCATTAGCACCTCATTATTGTACGATTCTGTTAAGCATGGGTGGACCGCCAGCCACTACTTTTCCAATTTGATTTTGAGTCCACGACTTCTGATAAATAAATTGCTGTCTCCTAGATGCCATTTATTATGTTTAGAGTAGCTACAGTAATATATTTTTCCACCAAAGCTCATGTCTAGGCATTACTGAGGCCCGTTTGGTTGTATTTTAATTTTCATTTTCAGGTTTCATAATTTTCAAAATATAAAAAGATAAATTTTTAATTTTTACCTGAATGAAAATATATTTAGATGATTTGTTTAAAAATATTAAGTAGCATAAGTACAGGAATAAAAAGTTATCAAATTTATTATTTTTATACATTATAAGACATGTTTTTTTAAAATATATATATATATTTATTGTTTCAAAACGGTATTGGTTACTTTATATCAAATTAAATTTAAATTTGATTGCTATAATAATAGGACAGTAGGATAGGTATAGAAAATGAAAAGATTGAATAGACAAATGATTTTCAATTTTCAAATAGTAAAAAATGTAAAAATAGCCTTCGAGAGTATAAACAAAACAAGCTCTAAAAAGTTTATCTTAATAAGCTTATAAACTCCTCAAAATGTTTGAAATTAAACAAACATTTAAATTCATAAGATATCACAACTAGATTGGTAAACTTAAAAGCAAATATATGCTTTTGAAATGTTTAAACTTAATTTATAAGATATCACAAATAATTCGATACAATTTAAAAATGAATATTATTATTATTATTAAGATCTGTTCATAATTTATTTTTACGGCTTTAACTATAGAAAATTTAGACATACACATATCGAATGTGCCAGGATTATTATAAAGTTTCGAGCTAAATGTTGTTTTATAACCCAATCAATTGAAGAGCTCACTTTATAACAAGATATAGCATTTTATGTAATACAAATATTAATTTTTTAAGTTTAACAAGAGAGAGGAAGAGAAAACGTGTTTGTGTATGTCTTGGCGCAAATTTATTTTGGGAAAAGTAATGCCAAACATGATCAATATTCCAAAGGGAGTGAATAATTTCTCGTTGTCCAAAATGCCTTTAACCTTTACGCCGCACATTCTTACCTTCCAATCCTACACACTTACCGACCTCTAACATTTGTTTATAAACTTTACACACGCGCGCGCACATAAAATAAACTTTACAATTATAATTATATCTAAAATACATTATAAAAATCAAATTTCTCCATACTTGCAAGAAAAAAAAGTAATCAATTTGACATCTACAGCAAAATTATCTCCTCCCAAAATATAACCGAACATGACTTAATTTATTTTCCAAAATAATTTTTACCTACCACCCAAAATAGAAATAAACAATTATCAAATTCCCCAAGTCCACTATGATATTCTTCAAACCCACTTTCAAAACACCCTAAAATGTCTATTCTAGCTAGTTTTCAATCTTTTATTCTGTTGCATGAATGCTTGGAAAGTATATGATATTTACAGCTTTCCGTTTTTATAAGAAAATATTTAATATACTTGATATGTATTTAATATGTGACATATGAAATAAAATGTCATTTTGAAATAAAGTATCCTAACTGCTTTTAAGACACCATTCTCCAAATACTATTATCCAAAGCTCTCCGAAACATACACCAATTTTACCATTTTTTAAATAAGGCCTCCTCCTCCTCCTCCTCGTTCTCCTTTTTCCTTTTCTTTTCTTTTGTTTTTTTCTTTTTTTTTTTTTTTGGGGCCCCTTTCTTTTTGGCCTCAATCCGCAGTTTTTGTGGTTTACTACTCTAGCTGGCTATGGGGTGAGGTAGGTAGTTGGATATGTTGTATATAATATTTTAATCACAACGACCTACTTATATTATATTATACTTTCTTCTAGAGTCACTCTATATAATATTTCATTTAAATCTTCCTGAATCATATTGGAAAAGTATAGAATAATCTTAGTTCTTACTATGACCCAAGTAATTTGAATACCATTTAGTGATTGCGACTCATTTCTCCGGAAAATTGGTGTTGGCGTTCAATCAAATCAATTATACAATGAAAAATAATTATTATATATATATATATATATATATCTCGAGGTACTCTTCCATAAGTGACTAATCACATGGTAAATATTAAGAAATTAGATGTTGAAATAGAGACTGATCGAATTTGATATTGAAACAAATTTTGACATAGCAAGTTTTGCATGGAAGAGAAGCGGTCAACGAGTCAAATTCATATAGAAATTTCATTGCCTAAAAAATGAATTAGTTACCATTCTCCCATCATAATGACATGGACATTGAATTCCGTTATGGCATCCGTCCCAGGGGTAAATGAATTAAAAAAAAAAAAAAAGAGGGGAATTTACGTGATTCACTCAAAAATAGAACTATCTCTGTTAAATGGAGAGTAATTTATAATAACACCAAAAGGACAGATTAAAAAGTACGTACATAGTAATAAAACAAAAATGGGAGGTTCAATGCCACCAAAGAGGGTGGCCATCCAACTCCAATGAGAATTTTACAAGTAATCAACAACTTTTGTATTGGCCAATTGCAAAGGTGGGTAGCGAATTTATTGATTACTTGTCACAATGTCATTTGAAGTTGGGTGGCCACTCAACTAGGTGGCATTTAACCTCTCAACAAACACCACTTTCTCTAAGAGACTATTGTAAATGGTGTAAATAAATCCTTTCAAAAATTTTTATCAAAGCTTTCCCAAAAGAACAAAAGGTGTATCAAAGGTGCTTTTCTAAGCTCTATCTAACCTTGGGAATAGTTGAAGGAGATATTTATAGATAAAGTGTTCAAACCCTAGAAACCATCCATTCTAAAAAATATCTCAAGTAACCTAGAAAATCGGATTTGCTCCATGTCTTAGCTCTGCAAGATATGCATTTTGTGCTGAGGCACAAATGTCTCAGTGCGTATCAAGCTAGCACCATAGCGGAAATATTCTGCGCTGCATTGCAAACCTTATGAGTTACTACCAATCTAGAGCCTTGGCACCCCAATTAGAAAAAAAAAAAAAAACAAAAAACAAAAAAAAGGAAAAAATTATAAGGAATGTTTATGTGTGTGTGTGTGTGTGTGTGTGTGTGTGTGTAAGATCACATTTTTTATATAAATTTAGATTTAATATTGGATGACTCCACTTTTTTTTTTACCCTATTTTTATTTATTTTTGTTGACCCCCACTTCCTATTACCTCACCTTTTATAGTCTTTTGATAAGCTCTAGCCCCAACTTTCTCTTCATCTCTATTTTGTCTATTGCTCCTACTGCTAGCCTACTTGTTGCCATATTTAAAAGTTTTTTATCATTGGATATTGGCAAAATTATTTGTTTTGAAAAGCCAAAATCCTAATCTTTCCATGGCCACTTGAATAAAGATAATGCCTTTTTTAACATTTTATTATGAGTTTTAAAGTTTGTGCTGTTTATGTTTGAAATATTGCAATCTAGTCCTTTGATCACAGAAATCAATGCAATTGGAATAAACTGATCCCCATTAGGACACATGTGAAAAGAACAGGCAGAATTCAAGATCCTTTGATCAGCCAAATCAGAGCAATTGGAATAACAAAAAGAACATCTCCATAGCTATCTTCTTCACCAATAACAATACTAGCATCAACATACTTGTTCTTTTGTTTTTCCTGTTTTCTTTTAAGTCTTCAACTATCAGCCTTTATTTGATTATTTTTATGACAGTAAGTATACTTCAAAGGCCTACCTGACTTATCCATAACCACAAGCCCCTGACCATTGTTTCCGAACACATCAGATGTTATTTCTCCATCAATAGAGTCTTCACATAAAAGGGCTTCCTCAACATGTTTTAGATTAATGGTATGTCTATCATATAAAATTGTTTCACGAAAATTGGAAAAAATTGGGTCTACAATTATAGTAGTAATAATATTAAATCCTCATCATTATACTTCACATACGGATATCCGTATCATTCACTATATACCTAAAATTGTCAAAGTGAGTTTGAATGGATTTACCTTAAATCATCTTGCAGGGATACAACTTTTGCTTTAAACGCAATTTATTCATTAGATTTTTATTCATGCAAATCTTCCCTAATTTGTTCCAAAGAACCGAAGCATCCTCCTCATTTAAAACTTCCGAAAAGATTTCATTAGATAAGTTCAATTGAATATGCGAAAAGGCTTTTCTATTCACCTTTTTTTTTTTTTTCCCCTCTTATTAGCCCAAGTTGCCGGCATCTTATCCTTCCCAAGGAGAACGTCTTTTAAATCCAGCTATGTCAAGATAACAAGCATCCAAGCCTTCTACAAGGGGGATTTCAAACTTTACGAAAGCCATTTGGTAATCAATGCAAGCAAAGTATCAAACACGGCTTTGAGACCATTTGTTGTGGTATCCAACGCATTGGTAAATCAACAAGAAAGAAGAAAGCACATTAATAAATTATGTGGTTTACCCAAAACGGTGGCCCTTAGCGAGGGAAGAGGAGAGTGATTTTACTAATATCAATGAGAGAGATTACAAAGAGAATACAAAGTAATAAAACAAATTCCACTTCTCTAAGAGAATTATAAGTAACGTAAATAAATCCTCTCCCAAATTTTTATCAAAGCTCTCTTAAAAACAAAGGCGTCTCAAAGGTATTTTCTAAGCTCTATCTAACCCTAGGAGTGGAAGGAGATATTTATAGGTAAAGCGCTCATACTCTAGAAACCATCAACTCTTAAGAATATATCAGGCTGTAGCCTTAAGAATTTGGTCTGTTCCACATCTCCACACTGCTGCATAAGCATTCTACGTTGAGGCACAAACTATCTAACTAAGTTGTTGTGGAGCTAGAACCATGACGGAAATACTTTGCGCTATAGTGCAAACCTTTTTAGATGAAATATTGCTGAAACAGCGTTGTGACATCACATGTTGTGCCTTTGCGCAAACTCTATTTTTTCAAATTGCGATTTCAAGGCACAAAATAACAAATTCATTCACTACATATAAGGTCATAAACATAACATTTCAACAATAAATGTCCATTGGCAACCCTTCATCATAAAATAGTGTAAAAGAGTTTATTTGAGTTAGAGTTGCATATTGTTCGAAAGACGAGCTTGTCAGCACAAAATACTGATCGAGTTCATTTAGACAACTGAAATGCTATTTGCAGAGCAGTTTTTACTATCTTGCAGAGCAGTTCAACGAATAAACAAACAAAATGAACACTTCCAAAATAATCGACTTACCTCTCATATTGAACATTTTGCTACGTTGTTTCTCTTTTGTCAACGTTGTGTTTTAAATTGCTCTTTTTTTTATGGATCCAAATTGTAACCCGAATAAAAAAGCTCGCGGTGCGATCCGAATTGGAAAAAAAATGGGAATCAGTGTTGGGCTCCGGGTTCGGGCCGATGGTGCGGGGGGCTCTGCCCCCCGCGGTATGGACTTGTTATTCTCAATTAAAATTAGGGGAACAATTGAAGTTTTTTAAAAAAGGGATATCGCCGATATTTCGTTAATTTGTAGTCGAATCTTCATATAATTTGAAGTAACGATTTAATATTATAATTTTTACATTCGTCGTGAAATTTTTTATTAAAAATTGATTGATTTAAACGAAGAAAAAAAAAGTTTCTTCACTTGCACCCGTGACAGGTGCAATATTTCTTCACTTGCGCCCACGACGGGCGCAACATTTCTTCATTTGCGCCCGCGACGGGCGTGGCGCCAGTTATCTTGCGCCCGTCGCGGGCGCATTGCACTCAATACTTGCGCCCCTCGCAGGCGCAATCCTCCGAAAAAAGAAAAAAAAAATTTTGGTGGCGCCCATGTCGGGCGCAATCCTCACCATCCTTGCGCCTCCCATAGGCGCATAGAACTGATAGGTCGCGCCTATGGGGGGCGCAATCCATAAGAAAATTTTGTTTTTTTATTTTTTCTTGCGTTTTGTTTAAAAAACAACACTTTTACCTTATTATCAGAAGAATTTTGCTTAAAATCTAACTCACTCATGGTGTAAATGTTAGAAATTTTATATTATTACGTTGGAATGTACTAAAATTTTAAAAAAAGAAGATTATTAGAGGGGTAAGTATTTCTATAAAAAATTGTCAATTGCTCTGCATTAG
>JACFYI010003823.1:435128-459476 GCA_014898755.1 Handroanthus guayacan | reverse complement strand
TATTTGTACTCATGTCATCATCATTTTTATTCTTATCATTCACCATGTCCTCTTCATTCGACTTCTATTCCATTTCATAATTTCTTACTAAGTCATTCGAACTTATTGTTTAATATTCTTTTTTTTAGGTGAAGATGTTTCGGAGAATTAAAGCCATTGCTTGCCTTGAAAATTTATGTGTTTTGTACCAACCCGATTTTTGTAATCTTAGAATATTATGTAATAGTGTTAAAGTTGGATAATCATCTCATACAGCGTGTTAGTTGAAATTTTTAAAGTATTTGAGTTCATTATCTAAGTACGTTTACGTGAACTTCTGTTAAAAAGATATATTATTTCATCATTTTAAAACTTGGAGAATTTATGTACATTTGTTCGTCATATTTTATGAGTTTGAAATATCTAATAACATGAAGTCAAAAATGAATAATTGGTAAAGTTGTCCTAAATCGATTATAATTTTTATTTTTTTATGAAATCCGAATTAAATAAAGCTTGATAAAAGTTTAAAATGAAGCATGGAAAAAGTTTATTTCAACATTTTAAAGTGCATCATTTCCTAAACTGTTGAGCTCTAAATTTATCTAAAATATAAAGTTTCATTGCACTAATCTTGTTCTCTTAACATGAAAACTTAGAAAAAAAAATTGATTTATGAAACTTTTAAAAGATTAAAATTTATTTGGTTTGAAAATTTTTTATTTGAAAATATTTAGAAACTCTCTCCTCTGTAACAACTCGGTCTAGGGGCGGATGCTCTAGATCGGAGCGTTACATTAAATGTGTAGTTACCCACTACAAATGATTCACCCCTTTCTCCTGCTAAATTAACTCATGATTGTGCCAAGGTTTTGATTATGGATTGCTTTGGGCCCCTCACAGTACGAAGCTTACAAGTCCTAATGTGGTCGTGGAAGTGTTTAGTACCTTGTCTAGTGTCACAACCAAGCTTCCTATCACAATACTTACATATGGCCTTCCACTTATCATCTATTTTCTATCTTTTAAAGTGTGTCCAAGCTTCCAAAGTTAATCCCCTTTTATTAGGATTAGAACGTTCTATGACATCTTGTGTTACTGAATTTGCTGGACTTGTTTCATTAAGCGGCAATTCAGTTTGTTGTGTTTCTTCACCCGGATTCAAAGTTGCGGGTGGAACTTGGTTGCTTCCCACAGGAGTATTAGGTGATTGATTACTATCCATCATTCTACATAATCACAAAATTCCCCTCAAAATATTTAAAAAAGCATTACAAAATCCGGGTTTATTGGTTGTTCATACAATTTAGAAGGATTACAGTTCAACAATTACTCAACCAGCAACATTCATTAAAGTCCGAAAGCAAAAATACAATGCAATCCAATAAAAAAAAATAATCCATACGCAATTATGTTCACAAACAGAAAACACCAAAAAGGTAAACTAATCATTCACATCCTAAAGAATCAATAATGGCATAAAGAAAAAAAGGGATCTTCCACATAAAGGAACTGAATCAAATCAAGCCAATAGCAAAATTGGGAAAAAAAGAAAAGAAAATGAAAATGAAAAACGCAAACAAAGAAGCAAAACCATTCATCAAAGATCCAAACAAGAAAAAACATCAATTTATTCATCTAATCCTACACACATACACACACAGAACCACATGTACACAATGAAATTCATAGAAACAGAGCTGAGTTTTCATCAGGCTACCTGATAAAAACTTGGTTCGAGTAGAGATCTAAGGAAGAAAGTATAGAGTGACTAAGTGAGAAAGCAATTTAGCTTTTGATATTTGTTGCAATGTTTTTCCAAAACTCCTCGAATCTACGTCGCAGGAGTTCAGCCATTTAGGAGATAGAGACACTGCAAAAGAGAAAGGAGAGAAATTCGCTGCGTTTTTAGGGGTTTGGATTGAGCCTTGGAAGCCTTTGTCTTATTTCCTTGATTTACGATTTTGCCCCTAGCTCTTTGGTTAAAGTTTTAGAAGGGTTCATATATAATATTTATTATATGTAATATAAAATTATATATTTATATAATATTATACATTTATAATATATATTATGTATATTTATAATATATATCACACACACACACACACACATATATATATATATTTAAAATAAAATATTTTCTTTTTTGACAAGGACGGGGACCCCGCGAGGCGGGAGGTATGGTTCCCATCCCCATCCCCGAAATGGTCACGGGGGCTACTTTTCCCCCATCCCTGTCCCCGCGAGGAAAAATTTTTCAAATTCGAGGACCCGAAAACAGGAATCCCCGTGGGGACCCCGCAACTTCGGGTTTTTTTGCCATCCCTAATATATAGGCCTTTTCAAGCATGAATCTAACATAATACATGAATCACACTTTAATGAAATCCTTCCCCCATTTTCTAATACATGAATATAAATAAAGACTAAATACATGGACCAACTACAAACAAGGCTTAATTCAAATTCATGTATTTATTCTAATTTACTCTTACCTAGACTAATGAATCTAGTTTATTTCTCAACAGGGTGAAGCTAATTATAAGGAGCTTAGGCTGAATTTTCAAATAAGTGAGCTTAATGAGTGATTTCATAAGGCTGTGTTTTGAAATCCTATTGCCATGCTATTGAAAGAAATAGAGCGCTGAAGAAGTAATAGAAAAATAAAATGAACTAAAGAAGTATTAATAGATGAAATGAAAAATAGGAGGTGGGCTGATTATGAACAATTAAATTGAGCTATAGTAAACTCAACACGTTAAACATATATAGGTTTTCAATGGGCCATTATAATTTTTATACTGACTTTACTGGGCAAGGGAGATTTGGGTTTTTGATTACATGCCTCCAAAAATATTCCAACATTATATAGAGGCAGTGCATATTGTTTGGTCCTCTTTAATAATCGTAAGAGGCAATTATAAATTGTGCCTTTATTTATTTGCCTCCATTTCTATTATAATGTTGTGGTGGATCATTAGAATGCATTTTCAAACGTAGAAATAAAAACCGCATAAGATGGATGGCCATTTATTACATATTGACAAAATCTGATCAATTTTAAGTTCTACGAGCCACTAATTGGTTGCAAGGCACCATTCCAACATCTTATAAGCATATATTAAATTGCTTAATTAAGAATTTTCGTTTCAAGTAACTCGGAAGAACTTGGTAATTGCGTTCGACTTGAGGTTAATAATCAAATGCATAAAATTTCATTGGGGGTTAATTGATAGAATTAATTTGTGTAATTTGAGGATTCCATGATTCGAGCACTCTAATTATACCATTTGATTGTTACTTTGAATTTTATTATTATTTTTTTCGTTCTTTCCAATTATTGATTTGTTTAGCTAAGGTGCCCAAGTTGTGGAGCTACCTATGTAATAGAAATAAGTAAAGATCTTCTTAGAAATAATACTCTACTCACAACACATGCAGTTTTGTGTCGGTATTTGTGCCCAACAATGGCCTCTCATACACCAAAGGCCAAAGGGCTCGCGAAAGGTAAAATACTCCAAATTAATTAAAACATTCTCACGCTCACGCTTCAGCTAACTAAATTTGGTGGAAAAACTTTTGCCGACCTACGAACAAACTTGACAATAACTTAAAAAAGACAAGAATCCAATCCATGCATACATATCAGACAATCTCGTCGGATTTCGATGTTGCTAAAATGGAAGTAGTTAGAGTTGTACTAAAGAAGCAACTATACATAGATATATATATATATATATATATTATGTATTCCAGTGATATGATTAGGCCAAGGCTTTGCTTAAAGTTGTTAAGAAAGTATATTTTGATCAACGTCAGTCATCATCATTGTTATTTTAACTAAAGGCTGGTGTCGGGTAGCACCTTCTTCACCATACATTCGTGCATGCCACGTTAATTTTCCATCCAACTGCCCTTCTCATCATCTTACACTCATTTAAATTGTGGCCTATCAGTGTTTTTTGTCTTTTTTTTTTCCCTCACTTTATTTTGGCGTTACACTTAGATTCTTGGGAGTTTTCATCAAAGATTAGGTATATGATAGTTTATGTTATTAAGTTCTAATGAAATTATACATGTAATAGAAGTTCAGTGAAAGCTTGAAATTGATTATTGTTTGGTTTGGTTTTGAATGAATTTCTTGAAATCTTAGACAAAGTATGGTATATTGTTTAACGAAAAATGGTTTTGTGAAATTTTTTCTACAAAAAATTTCATTTTTTTTGGGTTTTCAAACTAAGAAAGCCTAACTATATTTGTCCAGAGTTTGTTAGATCACACTTGAGAGTTGGTTTTATATCAAGACTTATCCAAACCGAATATAATTAATAACACAACAAGTATAATAGTACTTATAAATTTATTTGCATTATATCGGGTTGGATCTGCATGTAGTTCATGACTTTTAGTTCCTTATATATACTATAACCTTTTAAATGAAGATATATTGTCTTATCATCTACAAGAGAAGGTCAGGGATTCATTTCGCATTTTTCACCACTATATTCCCATTTTTTAAAAAATTAAAAAAAATAAAAACTTCCAATCCCCTATCGTAAGGAAGTCACCGCCCATATTTAAAATCAAGAGTTCAAAATTCACCTCTCTACTAAAATCGAACTCACTTAAGAAGGTTGTTGCAGTCATGGTCCCGGCTCTTATCTTTATTTAATGATAAAAATAAAGAATAAAGGTTCATACAAGTTAAATGTTGACTAAAATTATCACATATCATGAATTTTATGTGGATAATTATCTCAACATCATCTGAGATTTGATTTTATTATAGAATCAATTCTTTTATGGTTTGAAAAATTACCATAACCCTACGCATAGTATAACAAATTCACTAGTATAACAAATTCACTACAACATTACATTATAAGTAGACTCTCTATTTATGATGCATAGATATAGAATGAAGACACGGATATGATAAGATATGGACAAGATGATACAGATTCTTCAAAAGTTTTAAGACACAACATGCTAGGGATATGACTATATATATGTATATAATACCTACATATATGATAGAAAATGAATCTAAACAATGATAAGATTTATATCAATAAGAAAAATAGATTATAATAAATAGATTATAATAAATACATCGTGTTAACCAAGTCCATAGGTCCTTCAAGCATAGTTTCAACTCAAAACCAAGAATTAAATAACAAATTAACTGTCCAGCAAATTAAGAAGTACTCTCCTATATTTAATGTATGTTCATTCATTTTTTCACTCGACGCAACCATGTTGGACATGTCTTCTTGTGCCCAAAATCACGGCGGGGACACCCTCATTTGTGTCTAACACGGCATGCTTATTTTCTTTTATGTTTTTATTCTGTGACATGCCATGTGATGTGTTAACGCATATCGAAAGAATGTTTGAAGAGTATTGATTTCATGCAAGTGTCTAATACTGCATCTTATAATTCTTTAAAGTATCTATGCATTATGGCCCCAGTTTATCTAATCATATAGAATGTTATTAATATTTTAAAATCAAATCAAGGTGTTTCAATAATTAGGTCATGCCTCGGAGGTCGTAGTAATTATCTCAACTTTTCAAGTAAGGATCTGAATTAATTTAATCCTAGTCCAATTAAGAGCATCTTAACAGATAGTATAGTAGAAAACAAATACATGTTAATATAGAATGTTATTAATATTTTTAAATCAAATCGAGGTGTTTCAATAATTAGGTCATGCCTCGGAGGTAAAAGTAAGGATCTGAATTAATTTAATCCCAGTCCAATTAAGAGCATCTTAACAGATAGTATAGTAGAAAACAAATAATAGTAGGAAAAAAAGAAAGAAAGAAAAAGAGTTAAAGAGGAGAAGACCTCGCTAGGCAGTATTTAAGGTTAATTTTGAGTATTTCTGAAACATCTTTGTTGTGCGGTGAATTTAATATACAGAATAAAAGTAGGTATTTGATTTTATTTTGGAAGTAGAGAAATTTTATTGTAGATAGAGTTAATATAATCTGTTGTTTATTACTGCTTTAATATTGACACATCAAGTTTTTATATAATAGTATATATTGTTTTCATAATAATATGATAACTAGGAACATATATATATATATAATTAATGATAGAATGACATATACACACACATACATACACATATTTGGCCATTTTTTTCAGTAAATGAGATTCCTTCGTTAGGTAAAAAGGGGAACAAAGTTCAGTTAACTCTATTCTCATGAAAAAATAATTAAGGGGGAGTTTGCGAAAGTCAAAAGCCCATTCAAGAACATAAAATAACATAAAAAGCTAAATTGTAGATCGCAAAATTAGTCTCATGAGAGATATTAGATAGAAGCCATTCATGCCAATTTAGCCAAAAAAAATTTGGCATTCCTAACATCACTAACTTCAATAAAATTTTAATTTTATTTTGAGACAGCTCATAAATTGAATATTTAAAAAGAAAACCAATATAAATCCACTCAAAATTAAAAATATGAAGGACTCAATTACACACATTTGAAATATATAATTTCTCTGAAAAACTCGCTGTTCATCACATGTCAACACCAATCACCAATGTACTAAAAGAACTTCATCGAACGGCATAGTTTGCCACTGTAGGCAGCACTCTGTCCCACCGATTCTGTTAGGCTATTCTTACAGCGGTTTCAGATCTACTAGGCGCCTCCCCATCAGCAAGTTTCCCCGCCAAGAATTGAAGTCCAAGCAATTAACTCATGTACATCGATCCCAAAAGTCTATCTGATTCCTAACATGATCAACGGTCAGGATTGTTCCAAACTTTTAGTCTGCTATAGGCCCACACACATCCAATACTTCATATTTCTGCTGCCTGTGGTTTCACGCTTAATTCCCTCCCTCTTCCTCCCACGGGAAATTTTCAGTGAAATGCAGAAGGAGAATATTTCGTACAATGCCCTCACTGCCACCTCCGCCGCTGGTAGATCCTCGGCCTCCGCGGAGGGGCCGCCTCACATGATCTCTTCCATCAATCCCTTTACGTCGCCCACTTACGTGACCTCCGACTCCTCCTTCTACACCTCGCTTTTTCACAAATCTTCTTCCGACTCTCCCTCCGAAACCGCCTCCTTTGACGACGGAGATACTGATGGCCACCTCCATGAGGGGAGCTGCATCCTAGAGTACCAGCAGCTTTATAACCGTTACACGCTCTGTCTCGCTCAGCTCAATGATTCCATCGAAGAGGTTGACGCCCTCCGCCGGGAGAACGAATCTCTCCACCTCACTAATGCGGATCTCTCCCGTCGTCTCGTCTTTCTATTCTCACGCGATCGCCTTTTCTCTGACTTCAACCGCCTTAATGTTGCCCCTCCCTCAGCCGCCGCTCCGCGTGCTGCTCACCTGACAACGGCTCATCCTCTTACCGAAAACAATCGAGGGGAGCCGAGGAGCACTGAACGGGTGCTGTCGTTTCCGAAGAGCATTTCGGTGCGCTCCAGTGTTTATCCGAAGATGGCTCGGCCCGGTCGCGGCACGACAGGGCATGAAGCAGTGAGTCAAAAAAGCGCTGCTGAATCAGTGAGTCAGTTCGATCTCTGATTTATCATTTCAATTTCTTAGCTTATGGATGGTATTTTAATTGCTTAAGTCACAAATTTTTACAAATATGTTTTACCATACATGCTTTTTCGTATTGCTAGTTAAATATGGCTCGATCTGTCATTTCTGCAACCATAAAAATAAAAATTAGTTTAACGTTTAATAGTGTAGTGTTGCATTTATTTCGGTGTTGATTAAAAATAGTTTAAATTAAATTTGAGACAATTCATTCACGTCCAGCAAAATAAAGAGCCTAACGAGTATCATAATGCATTTCTTATTTTTGTTTTAGAAGAGTATGCTTCTCCTTTCATGGCTATGGCTTTTTTCTTTTGATTTTTGCTATATTAAAATTATGTCTTGGTTTTTATATTATAAATTTCTTGTTTCTTGATTTTTTATTTATTATTATATAATAAGGCCAAAAGATAAATGGGAAATATTCTTGCTTGCACGGAGAAACATGAATGATGTGAGTTTGTTCCCATTTTCTTTTCGCAATAATAATGCTTTCTAATCCTGACAAAGCTGGGAATTAGTAATCTTTTCTTATTTAACAAATCGAGGAGCTTTGAATTAGTCTGAAATTAAATGTTCAAATCCCTCCGAATAAGATCTATAAGCATTTGATTTTGGAACGGGATAATTAATAACCTCATCACCAATGAGAATTGCTATAGTCTCCAAAATGTTATCTATGGTTTAAATAATTACCATTACACTCTCAAAAGGTAACTAATATGACAAGTAGAACTTTGTTAATTTATCGATAAAGATTTATAATGTTTGTTACAGATTGAAGGGGCCTAATTATCCAAATTACAAGGAAAGTTTTAATAATTGCGGCAAACCTTTTGGGATGTTGATGTAATTATCCCCATTTGAAATTTGAGAATCAGAAATGAAATAATTGTAGCAAGTAGTTGATAATTTTTACTTAATTAGAAATATTGACAGCACTATTTTTGACGCATCAATGATACAATTAATTAAATACCAGTTCTAATTTAATAAGACTAGTTTTATATGCTAATTAGTTTATTACAGGTCCGATTACCTGATATGAATTAATGCTAAAATCTGGCTGTTTTATGGTATTATATGCTTACGAGTGAACTTCCATTTTTTATTTTTTATTTTTTATTTTTTGTATTTTTTAGATTAGTAAGCATGCAATTTCCTTAATCAAAAGAAGAGCAAAAGTTCAATTGGCTCTGCCCCTTTCCAAAGGCAAGACAGGGGTATTTTCCGAAAGAGGACTACACCAAATCATAGTTACTCAATACTTTCTTTTGCCTAAAGTAATGCGAATTGGTATTCACGTACCAATTGTCAGTATCTTTGTGTATTGATATTCTTTGGTACTCAAATTAGTACTCTAAAATTAACATTTCATGATAATATTACACAATACTCAAATTGGTATTTTAAAATTGACCTACCAAATCATTAAAAGTGGAGCACTTACCTATGAGTTATAGTCTAAGAGAAACTATCTGTATTTTGGACTTTGTGTCATCAAGAGTCGAGATTTTCTTTCTCCAAAAATTAAATCAAGCAATGAACAACCCCATGCTAATATAATTGTCATTTATTTTGGTCTACCTGTTACCTTTCTTCAAAATATTATCATTATTGACAAATATCCTTTCATTAATTTGAAAGTTTACCAATTAAATTATTCAAATGCACCGTGTACTAAAAAAATGTGTGGACTAAACCTACCTCCGGCGTACCATATTATTTATAAAAAAACATACAGCATATCTGTATCTGTACCGCGTACCATAAAATACCGCAAATTCGATAACTATACACAAAAACAAGAATACAAATTTGCTCATTCACAGGGAGATTATGAGTAACAAAATTGGCCTTCCTAGGAATAAAACAAAATTTTCACAATGGCTTACGACTTACGTCATTAACTCCTTTTCTGGTGCATTCATTTTAAATGTGACTTTTCTACTGGGTTTTGACCACGTGTAACGCGGTGCAGGAAAGAATGTATGTACCAATGTCAAAAAAGGAAAAAGAAGCATTGGAATTTGATGCGTACGACCAAGGAATGTTCAAAACGGAACTATGCAACAAGTGGCAGGAGACTGGGGCGTGTCCCTATGGGGAGAACTGCCAGTTCGCGCATGGAATCAATGAACTGCGGCCGGTGATCAGGCACCCACGCTATAAGACTGAGGTCTGCCGCATGGTGATGGCAGGAGAGATCTGCCCATACGGTCACCGCTGCCACTTCCGCCACACTCTCACTGAGAAGGAGCGGCTCATGGCAGTACCACCACGTCGTTGATTGTTGTGCATTCAGCATTGGTGAGTAACAAGAATTACGGGTTGTTTTTTTTTTTTTTTTTTTTACTTTTTTCTCATTTTTACGTTTTATATTTTGGCGATTAATGTAAAGGTGGATAGGATTCTATATATTATTGGTATGCAGTGTGGTTTTACGTGAGGGAATATCACTTATAGGTGTTTTCGGATTGAATTGATGAGATCACGATATTGAGGCGTTCATGGAATATTACTGGCATTGGATTTTGGAAGTACAGAAAATAGCTCGTGTAACTTGCATTGGCCTCATGATTATTTCGATAATTGAAATTAAAAATTAAGAAACATTAACTTGCTCCATGGCTTCGAGCTTATGTGTTCAATTCTTGTGGGTAATATGTGAGTTTTTTGTCTACCACATGATAGTTTAGAAGACGCGTTAGTTCATGCTGTTGATCTTTAATAGTATTTGTATTTATTGATTGACACTGATATATTAATTAAATGAAATTGATTTTTTGAAAAAAATTAATAATAAATTGCTTCATGTAATGTCCTACTTGTAATAAATCTATAAATGTGAGCATAGGTTGGAAACGATGACGGGGCGGGGAAACCCCATCTCTATTGTGGACCCCCCCGGGGCCCCCGGGTGATGGAGAAAATAATGGGAATGAGGATGGGGATAGGGACACAATTGGAGAGAAATTTTTATCTAGACAGGAATAGGATGGGAAAGTTTTCTCCTCCATGCCATCGCTATTTTCCTTACGGGAAATTGCGAATTAATATTCCCATCCTTTTTTCCCATAAATTAAATTACTTTTTAACTCATTAATAAAATACTTTTAATTAATTTTTAAAATTACTTTAAGGAAAAGTATGGAATAAACCTTCTATCTAACTCATAAATATTGGAGTTTAGCTGCAGCATCTATTATGAAGGATTATTATGCATTAGAAAATTGTCAACTATTTACATCTGTTGTGTAGATTGATTGTTGTCCACTTGTTAAATATTGTAGCGTCTTTTATTTTTTCACAATTTTTAAAACTAACGTGGCAATGTATTCATGTTAGTACATGTAAATTGCGAGTTATTTTGAGCCTGATTAACGGACTTGCTTATATTGAAAAGTATTTAATTTTAGGGTTCGGATGTTTTATATTTTATTTATATATTATTTCTGCCTTTTCATTTTATTCTTATTTACACTTTCTGTAATTCTGTTGATTGACTTATTTGTAATTGGGTTACTAACTTAATATTTTTTGGGGGGATAGGTTGGAAATAAACGTTGATATTCGTGTGATTAGATGTGTGATACTACCATATTTTTATATTGGAAGTTTTGCTTTCAGTCATTTATGTGTTACTTATATTATTTTTTCCCTTGTTTTTGTCATTGACAAATTACTGTTAAAGATTCATGATATTGTAGGTGATGATGGTTAATTCTGATGTTTAAATGGTATTGTGGTTTTGGAAATAGATTACGAAATGAAATTTATTTAATTTTGTAATTCATGTTTTGCCAATATAATTTACATTTTTGTCTTGCTTAATTTTTTTTTATTATGTTCTATTTTCTATTTGCTAAGAATTTTGTACATGTTGTGTTCATTTATAAGACATGAAGTTAGGTGGTTGCCTGGAGAAGGAATTTTGCTATTTTTTTTCTTTATTTCAACAAGTGAATCTTTTCTCCTCCTTAGTTTTGGGAGTATCAAAATGTGAGACTTATATTTTCTTGAGTCATTTTTTCTATTAATATTTCTATTTTCAATAATTGTTGCATCTGATGGAGCTTATGTTTGGTCTCAATATTCTTCTTCAATATTTGTAACATCTATGGTTTTCTGTTGGTTTTCTTTTTTAAAAGTATTGATTCATTAAAAATTGCATAGGGGAATGACTATTGTAAACTCTCAATTCTATGACAATTATGCCCACAATTTTCTTGGGTATTCAGTATGATATTTTAAGGGTAAATTGAATTAATGGAAAATTGGTATGACAACTACCCAATTATGGGACTGTTCCATTTTTACCCCCAATAACTATTGATTATTACAGAATTTGTGTTAACATCTTCGTATTTTTTAAGAGTAAAATATAAAAAAGAAAAAAAAAACAAAAATACCTATGACGTCCATTTTTGAGAGAAAAAATGAAAAACTCTTTTATAATAGTATAGATAAAAAAGTGAATTAGACTAGCATTATTAATGATTATATATAACTACTAGAAGTGAGATAGTGAAAGCTAAGAATCAGTACACACATCCAATAAGTTGGTCATTATCTCTTTTGATACGCATACCTAAACACCCCTAAGGTTTGGCTAAATTATGCATACTTTGAAAAATTAATTACAATAAAAGTACTTGTACATTACAAGTAGACCTTGGAAAAAAAAAAAAAAACAATACAATGACTGAACTACAAGATAGAGCCCATCTTAATATAACAGTAAGGAGAGTGTTGTAATTTTTTAAACATAGTCTATTATTAAATGAAACACTAAAAATCGTTAAGAGAATTATCCCCGAGCATTATATGCTAAACAGAAAATTCATCCTACAATGTACGATGAAAATTTTAAAATCGCATGCAACTTTTGATTTATCAATAAACGAATCAAGTGAGCTCAATTTGAGGGGGAATTGTCCCCTCAAATATCCTTTGCCTTGCTTCTACTGCCTGCAATAACCATGCAGAGTATACATTCATCAGTTGTATTGACTCTTCATACTAAGTATTCTGTTTATAGACTCATGATACCCACGTCAAGAAAAGTTATGTTGTTTATGTTATGTTGGGATTTTGAATTTTAATTGTTCGCACAAAATTTCGTTGGAAAAGGTACGACAACATTAATAATAATAATAATAATAATAATAATAATAATATCAACTGGAATTTTTTGTTTTTGTTAGAAACATAATTACATTTAATCAATACACCAACATAAATATATCAATTTAATCAAAGATGAAATACATTAACAGACACTAGCCAACAACTATACAGTAAAATCTAAGTTAGCATGTGTTGGAAAAAACCAACACGCCACCGGTAAGGTTCGAATTCATAACCTTATGGTTATGGAACCTTCACTTGGCTACTAGACAAAGTCTCATTAGCCATCAATTGGATATTAGAATACATTAGTTGCCACCATGAAGAAAGTTGTATATATATATATATATATATTGGGACATATAGTGCCTCAACACCCTGTAAGTTTAATCTAATTATAGAACATTCCCAATGGTTTGGGAATTTATAATAACATAAATCCTATTGCTATTACAAAATATGTGTAATATTACAACTTGATCACCTTAGAACATGTCCACTTTAACTTTTAATTAACATGTTAGATTTTCACAAGGTCTTATTATAGTATTATTAAGTTCATTAAGTCTTCAGTTAGCTAAACTAATGGTATGTGGTAGTGTTATAATTTTGCAAATTATTATGATTGAGCCAAAGCACAGGGAATGTGGAGGCAGCGATCCCTTCCATATTATGATAGCAGCATAATTTCAATTCTCATAAAAGAAAGTATTAGTTGGGCTCCCTTATTTATACTATACCAGAATCTTGCATTATAGTCTAATAGAAAATTATTTTAAGTCACCTGAATTATGGACGTTTTTTCACCTTAAAATCTCATCTAAAAAAACAAAAAATTTCACTTTGTTATTTCAATTCTGCGAGATTTTCACTTTGCAATCTTAATACCTTTTTCAATGAAATATTTCATTGGAATTATCTTACACTCAATACACATGTGAATAGTAGGACAGAAGTTGGAATAAAAAATCTCACTTTACCATCTAACGATGTGAAATTTGAGCAAAATACAAATACCCCTTAACCTATATGGTCATTTGCGCTTCCCTCCTAATATTTTCGAACGTGTTATTACCCTAAACTATTGCAAATGTTTAGTTTAATACCCTCCCCCCTCCCCCGCCCCCCACCAAAAAAAAAATTCCAAATCTAGCGGAGTACTACTAGAATATTCCGTTCAAAGCCTCCTATATGTTTTTCGTATAAGTGATGTGAGGATGTTTTAGTAAGAATATCTCATTCCAATAAAAATTAGGATAAATAAGGCCCAATTTTGCCTAATTTTGGAGCCCTATATTTGCATGTTTTGCCCTAATTTAGCATAATTTCGTAAGGATGAGATATTCTTATTGAAACATCCTCGCCCTGTTTACATTGAAGATGTTAGAATAGTGTCCCACAATCAATTAGATTTGGCTTGCAATAACTGATCTTGTATAAACGATCTTATTTTTGCAATATAAGTAAAATGGTCATCTTTTTCATATTCTCATGAATTTTCTCATCAATAATCAATATGGAAGAAGTCCTGTAGATCATATAAGGTTAGGAGACTAGTTCACGCATATGATTGTGATTACAAAATTAGTTTCTAGATGTCTTAATCTTAAATTCTCCAAGTCACAGAATCTTTGACACAAAGACATCTTATATACGGATAGACTTGCACTAATAACGCATAATTTAAGGAGTTGAATTATTGTTCCATTTCATGGATGATCAGTGTAATTGACACCGGTGCATGTTAGTGAGTGCTTGTTAGAAGAACAAGTTCACTGAAAAGACCCGACATAGAGAATTCCATGAGGTAGCCGTAGTGGCATTCAGTAATGGATTATTTTTTATCTTACGATAGTGCATGTAATTAGTCCCTAAACTTAAGAGACCATGGTAACCTTATGGCAAATCCTTGTTCTTTGATGTGTGTCTCGATCACTTATTAACGAATCGCATAAGGTGCACGTTGGAGACAAGCTATCTACGCATAGAGGTTTGTGAGTTCCAAGATAGGATCTGTTTCCTCATCTTGACGAATGAGCTATATCTACTATGTTTTTTTATAATGATTCGATTCAAGAAAATCCTTGTGCAATGTCGATTTAAAAAAGAGTTTTCAAAGTCGAATTCACAAAAGAATCGATTATTAAGAATAAATATATAGTTATTGAGCTATTAGAGTAGCTGAAAATATCTTAACCCTAAACATCAATCAGGAGATGGAAACGGAGAGACCATATTTGTATGGTACGCTTAAGTGGGGAAAATTGCAATTTTGGTCCCATAACTTAGGCCTTGTACACTTTTGGTCCCATTGATTTCAATTTTTCACTTTTGGTCCCATAACTTCATTTTTTTCTCACATTTGGTCATCCGCCACTGTTCCGTCAATTTTTTAACACCACAAGCACTGTTGCCGTTAATTTTTACATTTTAGAAATTAACGGCAACTAACAGTAACAGTGCTTGAATGGTTTAAAAATTGACGGAACAGTGGCGGAGGACCAAATGTGAGAAAAAAATGAAGTTATGGGACCAAAAGTGAAAAATTGAAATTAATGGGATCAAAAGTGTACATGACCTAAGTTATGGGACCAAAATTGCGATTTTCCCCGCTTAAGTGGATGAGGATCACACAAATTAATTCACCAATAGGATCACACAAATTAATTCACCAATAAATTAGACTCTATAAGCTTGAGGTTAGACATCGACTATCGAGATTGGATACTTTTGAATTAATAGAAATTAATTCGATGAGTGATTAATTAAAATATTTAATTAATCATAAATTGTAAAGAGTTTTGAACCCATGTCTAATTAATCGATGAACCTACAGGGTCACACCCTTCTTCGAAATTATCCTCGGAATAAATTTATTGAAAATTCTCTAATTAGATTAGAGGAAAATCGCCTAAATCGATTTTAGGCAAAAGAAAAGAAATTTTGACTAAAAGTCAAAATATTTGACCTAAGTCAAAATAGGACTTCTTGGATAGATTAATTTGAATAGTCAAATTAGTCTAATTAAATTAATTGTTAATTTAATTCAATTAATTTCAGTAATTGTTTTTAATTGATTTAAGTAGAAGAATTAATTTAGATAAAGAATTTAATTTTGCTAATGCCAAGTTGGAAATACATGTAGTATGTTAATCAATGAGTTAATTAATATATCATATGGAATATCTTACTTGGATGCCAAGTGGACCAATGAAATTTGAAAGGAAGAATTTAGATTCTTCCCTCTAACTTTCTTGCCACTTAAACTTCCAAGTAGGATATAAATTGTGTAACAACCCGAAAATTCTCTTAAAATATATTTTATGAGTAGAAAGATTTTCCTAATTAAATTTTGAACCCTCAGTTTTAAGCGATAAATGTTTTAAAACGTTTTTGAGAAAAACTCTAATCGGTAATCGATTTTTCATCGGTTTGAGATTTTTCTCACATTCAAAAATCTTGAAAAATTTATTTTATGCCCAAAAATTCTTATATATATTATTTTGATCTAAGAATACTCATAATTATATTTTTAAACCCTTAGTTTAAAAAAAACAATTAAAACTTAGCGCCGTTTAAAACTATTTTTATCGCTATTGTTCGAAAAACTCTGAAACAGCAAAATTATTTCGATTTACCACTCGAAAATATTATTTCAATCAAATATGACCCAAACACCTTATTTTTAACCAAAAACCATGCATATTTAGTTAAGGAATTGAGCCCAATTATTTATCCAATTTTTAGGTCCAAGGTCCAAACCCATTTTTGAATTCTTGTCCAAAAAAAAAAAAAAAAAAAAAAAGATAACAAAATCTGAAGGGGCAACCTTGATCCGCCACACATACCCACATACACCCACAAGTGAAGACTAAGAGATAAAGCATGTGGTAGACAAGAATTAAAGGTAAGGTGACTCACTTACTTAGTCACCATACAACATCATTTCTATAACATTATTGCTAACTTCAAAATAACTTTAAAATTGATATTGCTCTCAGTATTATAAAATATCCCTTTGTATGTATTTTTAGAATATATATTCTCAAGAAAAGAGAGAAGAAAAACTACTTTGTCTTCCATTTTCTTTTCTTAACCGAGAGCTTGAGGGTGTGAGGGAGAGAAATTTTTCTTCCAAATTTCTTCAATACTTTTTTCAATCAACTAAAGGGAATTGATAAGGGACTTCACCTCTTGCCTTAATCATTAAATTTGGTAAGTTTAAGTTATAATTTAAGTAAATATTAGCTTATGTTTGAATAAGTTTCAAGAACTTCTTCTTTGAATGTTAGGAGTTTCTTGAAGTTTTGAAGGAGATATTTGGAAACCTCAAGTTTAAGTAGTAAAAAGGTAAGGATCATGATACCTCACTCTCATGTTCTTCAAGTTTTGATCATGGTTTCAATTTCTTGAAAGATCTATGGATAGTATGCTTGCGGTAGGTTTATTGTTATGGCTCCTTAGTTGTTATGAACTTGTTCTTGATAAGCTACTTGATTAACTCTCATGTTGTTGTTGATGGAGCATGACCTAGCTTATGTCTATGGTACCATGAATCTGACCTTAAGGTTATAAAAAACTTAGTGGATTATCATTTAGACTTAGTGGTTGAATGATTTCTTAAATTAAATGAAGTTTGAACATGTTGGTTGTTCTCAGGTAGCAGGGACAGAACACTTAGCTCTTTTAGAAAAGTTGAAAACACCACTTATACTACCCCAAAAATTTCATATAAAGTACCGTTAGAAACCTCTTTGAGTCTAGATGTTGTTAGAACCAAGAATCAAAACCAAGGAAGGAAGTGGTAGAAAAACCCATTTGAATTTAACTTGCTATTTCAGCTGAAAGAGAGGATGCCTTGTCATACCCTCAACTTCAAAATTTTATAACTAGACCTCCTTACATCCAAAAATTCCATAAAAGATGCCGTTTGACACTTTATCAAGTGTAGTTAGTGTTAGGATCAAGAATTATGCAAAATCATGGAAAAAATAATCGAAAATGCCATTGAAACCGGACTTGCTAGTTCATTCGGGGAGTAGGGGTACTCTCTGGAGCGAACTATAACACATTCTTCATTTTCAAGTCATTGAAACCCGAGCTTTCCTTTACCAAATCAGCCCCAAAAATATTCGTTAGAAACCTTATTAAGTGTAGATAATGATAGACTCAAGAACCATTAAAATTCATGAAGTATTCTTCCCAGAAAATTTATTAAAGCCGAACATGTCAAGCTGATTTGGGGTTATGGCAAAACTATCGATCAATTTTAAAAATTTATAACTAATAAACTGCTCCTCGAATTTTTGATATAAAATCATCGTTAGAAAGTTTGTCGAGTCTAAATAGTTGTAGAACTAAATTTTCAATTTTAGCTCAATGAGATGTATTTTTAAAATGGTCAGAAAATTTACTGCCGGAATTAAATTGTAGATTTTATAAGATATGGAGATGTGGTCTAATATTTAATTGATTTTGGCTTTTATAGGCCAAATTAACTCGAAGAAATTAGTCGATCTCAATTTTATCTTGGGACTTAAAGTTTAAGGACCAGAGGTAAGAATTATGGCTATCCTTTATGCTCATAATAATTGAATCTTTTGTATCATGATTTCATTCCCTTGTTTCGATTGCAACGAGCATGAGATTGAATTCATTGTTGTTATTTTTGTCGGATTCTCATGGACTCCTTACCTTGTTTGACAATCATTATGGATATATGGATACGATTAAGGTCATTCCCCTTATTTAGACAAGATCTTTGGCTTGATATTTGATAAATTATGGACATTATAGAATATCTATTGTCATGTTGAAAAAAAAATGAAAATATGGACTCGCATGAATTGTTATGTAAAATATCTATGTTTGATTTAATCTTAAATCTCTTTCCAAGGTTTTAACTCTATTTTGCCTCGTAAAATTTACTTTTGAAACATTTTCAAAATATCGTCCGTAGTTTTATTCTTAAAAAATATTTTCAAAGTATTTTTATTATTTTCACTCCTCGAATATACCTTTCAAGTGTCGATTACATTTCATTTCCCTTGAAATGTTTCCTAAATATCTCGTGAATTTTACCTCTCTAAAATATTTCCAAAATATCGCTAAAGAATTTTATTCAATTAAAACGTTTTTTTTAAAATTATTGTTTATAGTTTTTACAACTCTGATTCATTTTCTGAAAAATTGTTAGGGTATTAATTTTCTAAAAATGGCTTCAAAAATATAAAGTGATTATTCTTATCTTTTGAAATGTTTTGGGAATATTACTTGATATGTCTGTTGTGCACGTTTTTTAAATATTTTCAGAATACGATGAAAATGACCACAGAATATTCGTTGGAAATCTTTTAAAAATATTATCTAATATGGTCATAGTCCATTCGTTTGGAATAATTGAGCTCACAGTATCGTTTGATAATCATCACGTCCGAGAATTGTTTGAGATTTTATATTGATTGAATCGAACAAATTGTGTTTCACTGATAATATTCGAGCCTCGTTTGAACTTTGTTTATTCTACTCGAATAATTATCATTCCCCTCGAATTGCCCTCGTTATTGATTTGATTGACAATATACGAACCTCGTTTAAAACTTTGCTTATTTTATTCGGATGATTATTATTACCCTCGTAACCTATGGTTATTACCCTCATTTATGGGCCCTTGGGAAATCTACGGAGGGATGTTGGGCGGCATCGGACCGACAGTTGATCTCCTGGATGGTTTCCTCTCGTTTAGGTAGTTCCGTGGAAGCCTGGGATAGGTTTTCCAAGGACTAGCCTGTGACACGCTGCTGGTCGACATTTATATCACACTACAAAAATTGGGTCATCACCTTGAGTGGCCATTCATGTGTGGGACCTGTGGAGGGATAAGGCTGATATTTATTTGAAGTTATAAGGGTGACAGATCCACCAAATACTAGTTCAGTCTTGTTATACGATTGTGTAAATTGTTTACGCTCTTAATTAGGCTACTTGTTTACGCTCTTAATTGGGCTACTCGTTTACGCTCAGATTTGGGCTACTCGTTTTAATCACCACAATCGTATGGCTTATTTCAACTTGTTTGATTGTTGAACTGCCTGATCTCATCGTTTGACTTGTTTTCGATTGTTGGATACTCCAATCTCGTTTATTGGTTCATCTGTTATTTTATTAGATATTCTAAAATTTTCCACTTGAGCCTTGCTTGAGACTTAGTTTTCTATTCCTAGTCATAATTTCTTACTAAGTCATTCGGACTTATTTTATAAGTTTAACATGTGTAGATGACTGAGATTTGGGATTTGCATCAAGCTTGGAGATTTGGTTACTAAATTTTGGGTATGACAAATTGTGGATTTGTAATAGTTTGTAATATTTACATACTCAAGTTAGTACTAATAAGTTAGATATTGTTTTGAAAAAAATTTGGGGCTTGTATTGAATATGTACTTGATCAAGATTGAATAAAATTTTCGCTGCATTGAATGTTGAGAATGATTTTATAAGCCCCTCCCCATCGGGTAGCGTTTCGGACCTAGGGGCAGATGCTATAGGATCCGGGGCGTTACAAATTGGTTCCTCCTTCATACCACTCACACTTACTTGGCTTAAAATTAAGATCTAGAATTTGAAACTTATTTTAAAAAATTCTCTTCCTCCAAATAACTTCCTCTTCATCTCCTCCATTAAATCTTCATCCATAAGCTTTGATCTAATCAAAAGTTTGGGAAGATTCAAAGAGGAAGTGTGGATCAAGAATCTAAAGTATGAATTCACCGTCATTTGAAGAATCAGGAGTTGATTCTTTTCCTTCAAGCTCACACCATTAAGGAAGATTTGGGAAAAATTTTCGGTTCCTACACAATTCAAGGTTGATTGAAAATTTTCCTCAAGTATTGAAGTAGATCATTGAAGATCAAAGGAGATCAAGATGTTGATCGAATTTTGGAGAAGAAGCTTCAGTTCCAAAGAGAAGCTCTTGGCTGAATTGACATATTTGATTAGATCAAGGTATTTTCTCTTCTTTAAATATAGATCTATGCTTATATGGTGGTCCTTAAAGGTTTAGACTATGTATTTATGGTTGATGAATGTTATTTTGCGTTTATTCCGCTATGATTTTGATTGATTTATACCTTACATTCACCTTCAGAAGGCACGTGGAGGGCTATAATGGAATACTCAACTAGATTTGGATTTCAGGGGGGTGAAGCCAAATATTGTGCATGGATTTTGGGGGGAGGGGGGTTGATCACACATTGGAAAAAATTAGTGGACAAAGTGCAATTGACCCTATAAGTTGGGGGTTGTGCATGTTACTTGTGAAATTTCGCATAATGCCACTTACAGGTGAAATATTTCTACTGAAAAATGTACTTAGGTTGCAAAGTGAAAATTTTACAAAGTTGAGATAGTAAGGTGAAACTTTTTTTTTATTAGGTTATAAAGTGCAAAAACACCCATAGTTTATGTAACTTAATATCTAATTTAAACCAAAACATAACTGAAATTAATTTTTGTTTATATTTTCTTAGTCAAATTAACAGTCAAACATACCCTTTATACTTTTTAATTGACAAAGTATGATACGAAAGAGAAGTGGATGAAGAACCTGTTTCTCCCAGTCGGTGAGGAGTGTTACAACAGAAAGCCAGAAGCACTGCACTCCCGCTCCGGCTACCAATCCAACCCAAAGGCCTTTCCCTGTCAAATGAAGAGCAAAACCCATTATCAAAGCCACAGGAATCCCAACCAGATAATATGCTCCAAGATTAACATATGCCCCTATTTGCTGCCAACCACCACCTCTTGCTGCTCCTGAAAATTAACAAATACTTACAACTTTCATGAATCATGTAAAATGAAATTCTTTACACACAGTTTGAGCTGACTAAAAAGACAAGATTAGATTATCACTAATAGAAAAGGTAGACAAGGTTATCGGATGCAATCACCTGAAAGCACAGCTTGCAAACTGTCCAAGATGATGGAAAGGCAGAGAAAAGGAGTCATTTCTTGAATATAAACTATGGCTTCTTCCTCATTGAAAAATGCATATCCTAGTACACGACGGCACATGAAAATAGCAGCTGCTGCTACAATGAATTCTGTGGCTGACAGAATCAGCACAGTGCAGAGAGCAAGTCGAGCTGCTTGTGGATTCCCAGCTCCTAGTTCATTTGAAATCCGAGTGCTATAAATTGTAATTGTAAACCATAAGATATATTACTAATGGACAAAAGTATAGGAATATGCGATCTGACATATTTTGAGCACAGACCTTGCAGCTGCACCGAAAGAATATGGTACGTTGAAGTGCAACGAAGTAATTGTCATGCTGCTTGAAAGGTGAAAGACAGTTAAACTGTATATTTACTCTGAATTCTCAAATAACCAAATGCAGCACGTACCATATAGATAGAACGTTCATTTCAAGTTGCGCATTTGGCAATGTCCCAGATAAAAATATGATTACCTCAAATGACCACCACTCCAAACTGCATGATCATTTTCACATACGAGAATCATATAACATATTTAAAGATAAAGATCTGGAAAATGAAGTTGAGACAATATCTAATTGAATACCAAACCATCATGGCAGAAGGGACAGCATATTGTAAGAATTCCCCCATATTTAAATAAACATCCTTTGAGAAAGAAGCATAAGTCTTCTTGCAGGCTGAGGAATGCTTCACAAAAATTCCAAGAAGAAACACATTAAACCAATGCGACAAGCCAATGGAAAGTGCAGCTCCGCAATTTCCCAGCTTTAACTTGAACACGAAAGCCCAACAAAGCGCCAGATTGATAAATAATGATGCCAATGAAGTCAACAGAATTGGGATGATCAAATTCTGAGTCTGCAAAAACCGAATCAGAGATTGAAGGATTGCGTAGGGAAATAGAGAAGGGATTAGCCAAATAGCATATTTGCCAGCTTCCTTTGAGACTAAAGGATCTTGGCCCACGAATATTAGTAACTTATCCGTATATATCCACAGGATGCATACGGGTAAACAGACGAGACAGAGACATAGAATGGCACCATAAGTGAAAATTCCAACTTGTCGATACTGTTCGGCTCCATGTGCCTGGCCACACAAAGTTTCAAGTGCGCTAGCCATCCCAACCTGTGGGATATTTCATATTTCATATTTGATATATTAGATATTAACAAAGAATACACTAATCAAGCAAACAAGGAATAACACAGAAGATCTTACAAGCACACTGAATCCTGTAACATTACAAAAGGTGGTAGCAATAGATGCACTAGCAAGAGATAGTTCATTGAGATGTCCCAACATAAACATAGGAGAAAGACGCGAAATGAACTGTGATATTGACACCAATATCATGGGCCAAGCGATGCAATTCACGCGATTCAGCTCTCTTACAAACTCTTTTTGAGAACTTGGTAGATATTTTTCTCCAAGGGAAAAAACAGCATCCATTGCTCTCGAGGAAGTTCCGAGTTACTGACTTATGATGAGAAGAGTGTATGGTATGAATAGAAAGCATAGTATGTATTGAAGGGATGCCTTCGGTTTTGACATTTTGTACCAAACTAACAAGTGGAAGTTGCAAGATAGCGCTTGAACAAGTGATAATTATCTCGACGCCTTCTAAAGTTTGGCATAATTATCAAAATATCTCTAAAATTAGAATCCCTATTGTTAGTTTAGTTAATGAAAAACTTAACAAAGTTTGGTAATATTCCAATTGTACCCTTAAAATTCTAATATATTCACTGAAACATTAAAAATGTTGTAATTTCACACATGCTCTATTAAGTTTTTCATAAGCAGAATTAA
This sequence comes from Handroanthus guayacan, assembly GCA_014898755.1. Lineage (NCBI taxonomy): Eukaryota > Viridiplantae > Streptophyta > Magnoliopsida > Lamiales > Bignoniaceae > Handroanthus > Handroanthus guayacan. The sequence continues at coordinate 435,971 of JACFYI010003823.1, read as the reverse complement.
CGATGAGGGTGTTATTGTAATTTTATAAACCACAAAGATATTTGTGTAAGTAGGCCAAATATCAGGAGATGTAGAGGTAGTTATTCCTTGAAACATTAAATAATAGTTCATTTAGCTCATCCTACTATTCGTTTTGTCAAACTTAGATTTGGATACGGACTGATTAAAGGGCTCGGAGGCAAAAGTGTGAATCAGTGAGCAACATGTAATTGTGTGTTTGGTCCTGTTTAAATTTTGTATTTCTGTAGTGGTCCATAGATCTATTACACATATTTATTAATGCCATATTTATTTAACCAATAGAGTGCTTGATAGGTTTGGCAACCACCTAAACTAAACAAGTGCTCTCAGAGTCAGATAATCAATTATTACTCACTTCATTGGTCGAGTGTGACAGGAAAGAGGAGGGTAAATAGGTAAAAGCATGGCTTGCGCCTGGAATAGTGCTACTACATTTCCCTTGGTTTGTAATGTTGGTTGGAAATCGTAAATAATATATTTTGATGGGAAAATTGCATCTTTACTTTTTAGTCACAAATTTATCAACCTCAATGATTATAGGATATATTTTGCAAAGTTTTTTTTTAATACTTTTTGTCCCCTTCCACTTTTCCTTAAAAGTTTAACGACAAATATGCGCGTGGCTTGCACGAATTCAAATGCAACTTTTAGTCCAAAGTTGTTTATTAGGTAACCTTGCAAAGTTGGTCCTACCGTTATTTTTTTATGAAAACATTACACTTAGTGCAGTCTCTATTAGTCACCTTCTTTTGGAAGGAAATGTGTACACGTGATATTAGAAAGACCCTCTCCCTCTCTTTTTTGGAGGGAGAATGATATCTA
>JACFYI010003823.1:424520-435028 GCA_014898755.1 Handroanthus guayacan | reverse complement strand
AAAAAAAAAAAAAAAAAACAAAAGGGAGGAGAGAAGAAGATAAGAGCTCGGCCAACTCCCCATGATTTGGGGGATATTTCCACCAACTATGTATTAAATCTTCCTCAACAAGCTTAGGGCTTTTGGAAGACAAGTCCCTCCACTTTCTTATAATTTGCAAAAAGGAACCTCTTATCCCATTATAAATAGAGGACAAATGGAAGACTTCTTCAATTTCACAACTAATTGCTCTCTTCATTTTATGCATTCAAGCTCTTCCATACATAAAAATATATAACTTCTTCATCCACAAATATATATATATATATCTACATATCTTTAAAAAAAAAATTCTAAAACTACAAAGGAAAAGGAGAAAGCTTGAGGAATCACACTCTCACTATAGCATATTCTTGGTGAGCATAAAACAATGATTTTTGAGATACATTAAGATGAGGCTAAATGGAAAGTATGCTATAATGAATATGATTTTTGGCCTTAATAGGTATTATAGGATTGAGACTTTTGGATTTCAACCAAAACTTGGAACTAAGGACAAGAGTAAGAATTTTGACTATTCCTTTGCCTTGATTTTAAGCTTGAATGAGATGTGCAAATTATTATTAAGAATGAGGTAACCAAATAAGATTCTTGATATTGAAAAACATTTTGAGATTATGGAATAATCAATTGAGGCTAAAAGTTGGATTCTACCCAAAACACACACACATATTTCTCTGCTTTCGGGTGTGATAACTGACCCCAACGTCACCTTCAATTTCTAAAACTTCAAAATCCACCTTTATCTCATCAAATCAGCCTATATAATATACCGTTAGAAATTTTATCGAGTGTAGATAACTATAGAATCAATATCACTTAAAACTATAGAGGAAAGCGTCCAAAAATGGCAAGTTGCCAGGAAAAGGGGACAGTAACAAGGGACATTGCCAGGAAAACGGGACAATAACAAGGGACGCCTTTGGATGGATATAGATGAAGATTCGATCACTAGATCATCAATCTGAAGTCACCATTAAAAAGAACATTGAGTTATGGTAATTATAGAGGTAAATTTTACTGTTAAACTATTAGAAATTTTGAGATAATTTTTGAAAATCGTTCAATATATTCGTGGATTATTTTTTCAAAATATTTTGTGATATTTCTATAAATAATTCTTTTGAAATGTTTTTCAAAATATCGCTTATTGTAGAAACCTATTTTATTATTTTCTGAAAAATCGTTGATATGTGCATGGATTTTTTTTTTAAAAAATATATATATATATATATTCAAAATATCATTTGATCTTATCAAAGTTTATACTTTTGAAAAAGTTTTATGTGTCCATGATTCACTCCTTTAAACTTGAAAATGATTTTTCTTAGGTCCAAGGTCAAATCGATTTGATTAGTTGCATCCAATGATTGCTTGAAACTATCGTATTATTTGAAATCGGACACTAATTGATCTATTGATTATTGGTATATGGGCAAACCATCGGCGAGAACTCTAGGCGGTAATAAATCGTCAACCAGTCTCCTGTAGGGTTTTCCCATTTGAATAAGATTGTTGGTCATCGAATATTAGGTCCGATATTTGATTGAAACTATTCACTGTTAATCGAACCATTAGCATTGTTTTTGAACCTAATGAATGAAAGAATTTTAGGCCTTGGGAACAACCGGTGACAACGCTAGGGTAGTGTCAGACCGTCAGCCAATCTCCTGTGGGATTTCTCTTTTGTTGGACAGTTCCACGATTGTCCTACAGGTAAGCTTTCCAGGGGACTGTCCTAGAATGAAGTCGACTGTGTCTGCTTGTACGCTTAAATGAATTGCCCCCCTCTAAGTGGCCACTCGAGGGTGAGGACTTGTGGAAAAATAAGGATGTTATGTGTTTATGTTTGAGAGCAATAAGGATGACAAATCCACCAAATACTAGTTCAGCCTTATTTGACATGAATGTGATAAATTTTATGAACTAATCGTTTCATAATGCACGTATTGAATGTTCGATTCGCCATTTGTTATCACATTCATGAATTGTTTCTTGTTATGACGAATTGCTTAAATTCTATACTTCTTATCATGTGCCATAAGTCTTGCTGAGTCAGTAGACTCATGATTTCATCATTTACTTTTGTGAGCTCATGACTATTTTGTTTCTGGCTATCATGATTTGTGAACTCATTTCTTGACCCTTCATATGATCCATATGATTCTTTGACCTACCTTACTGCCTTTAAGCCATAATTCTTACTAAGTCAGTGGATTTATGATAATAATTTTACTATGTTTAGGTGATTGAATTTCAAGAGTTAACATGGCTTGGGAATTTGGGTTTTGTACTATGCTAGTTTAGTTGTAAACCTGTGTCGTCTATTGTAATGTTTTAAGCTTGTAATTATTAAACTTTTAATGATGGCATCTGTATAAAGAAGTTGGAACAAGATTGTAATGATTGATTCTGGAATGAAAGTACAATTTTGTAAAGAACAATGTGTTTGTACTTTGAAATTTTTTAGAATCCCCTCCTCATTGGTAGTGATTCCGGCCTAGGGACGGATGTTTTAGGTTCGGGTCATTACAGATGATATCAGAGCTTAGGTTTTCTTGGAAAGAAAGTCCAGGCTACGTCGAAATTCGATCTTTGGGATAAGAGCTCTTTTTGGACTTATGTCATAGGATTTGACTAAATTAAGTCACGATCATTTAGTATAATGAGTAATGCTTAAATATATCGGATTGTGATTGGGAGGCCTACTACGTGTGAACCTTTATATTTAAGTGTTAAACATTTGATTTTAGAATAAGATAGGTGTGAACTTGTTATTCAAGTGCTTAGGGACAAATGATGAAGTACTTATTTAAGATTGCCAAAGAGTTCGCATAGGTAGAGAGTCAATTGGGAGAATCTAGAGAAGGATCCGAACGATGACATGATGTAAGGATACTGGTATATGACAATGTACATATTGGTAACCTATTTGAAGTATTCGACTTAGGAAAGTAATAATCTATGATGCTAACTTTGGTATAGATAGTGGAATTCCGGAAAGAAAGGAAGAAGTAGAAAAATTGATGTATTGATATTGAGGGTTATGCAACCATGTCCTTTGACAACTTATAAATGGTTTTATAACCGTGTATTTGGATAAATTTAGCCCTAAGTAAATACTTAGTTTGTACCTTTAGTATCATGCCTAAAGATGTACAGTATTTTGAATTCTTACGTAAGAGAAAATCCTTGAGATAATACTAAGAAACTTGTTTGCCAATTTCATTAACTATGGCAACAAAGGGGAGCATGTCAAGTAATGAGCCAACTAGGAAACACGGTAGACCACGTCGAGTTATCTTTGATGAGTTTCAGACTCCAGAAACTCTGATTAATGGGGAACCACATGAGCGAACCCCTCCTACAAGAAATGAACCTGTTGTTGAGTAATTTATTCACAATGATGCAATAGCTCCTCAACTATTGCTAGCAACAAGGGAGAAGAGAAAATAAAGGATATTATGATAAGAATGTGGATACAAAAGATAAAGCTCTGACAAGGTTTTTATGTTTTAATCAGCCAAAGTTTCAAAGCGGACCTGATGATTATAAAGTTGAGTCTTGGACTGTAGAGATAGAGAAAACTTTCTGAGTTCTAAACTACTCAAAACTACAAAAAGTGAAGTATGCTACTTTTCTATTGGAAGAGGCAGCTTATCACTGGTGGCACGTAGTAGTGCAAAGATGGGAAATAGATGAAATTGAGGGAACCTGGGAAGAGTTCACGACAAAATAATTAAGAAAATTTATCCCTCAACTAGCTAGGGATATAAAGAAAAAAGAATTCATGAACTTGATCCAAGAATCCCTTATCGTGGCTGACTATGAAACCGAGTACAATAGACTAATTCAGTATGCACCGCATGTTCTTATGGATAATGAAAAAAGGAAGAAAAAGTTCGTAGAAGGCCTCAAGCTTGAGCTAAGATGTGCCTGAGCTATCTGTAACCCCTCGAGTTATGACCATGTTGTAGAATGGGCAATGGAATTGAAGCGGAATTTTGGAAACTCCACAAAATTGATGAGAAGAGCAAAAGGAAAGGATTAAGTAACTCTGATTATGACAGAAATAAGAAAAGATTCTTTAGTGAGCGACCGAGGATGGCAAAGAACCTAATCCCACCAGCAGTTGATAAGGACAAGGCTCTTGATATTGCAGCAGGGAGAAATTGCGATTTTTGTAGAGGCACCTCTCATACTAAAGACAAGTGTTGGATAAAGCAATGGAGATGCTTATCCTATGGAAGTTTCCATCATATGACAAAAGATTGTTTGAGAAATCGCAAGGACATCGGTTCTAGGAAGCAGAACCTACCATAGCAAGGGCATACGCTTTAATAGGAAAAGGCGAAACAGACCATACCCAGGGGATGGAAGGTACGATCCCAATTCACAACTTTTACGAAACATTTCGTTCAATCCAAGTGAAACCCCTTCCTTTTTATCAATTGAAAGCAATTATGCTTAATTTAGAATATATGATAACTGCATAAGAAGGACACACACCTGTGGGAAAATATTACAAAACTTAAATATCCAAACTAGAAACCCAGAAGTTCAATAATTCAAGATTACGATCCCAATTTTTGAAATAAATTAGTTATGTCAAGCCAAAGTTGACCGTTTTGCCAAAATAGTGAGGTACCAGAATTGGGCTTGGTACTCAAATTGTTGTAACTACCTTCTCGAAATTAAGGCCAGGAGAATTATAAGGACAAAGACTTCTAGCTTCTTTAGCCAATAAACTTTAGAATAAAGACAAGCCCAAGAATGTACCAGTAGTTAGTAAATTTTGAGACGATTCTAAAAAAGAACTGGGATTACTAACTCAGATTGGGGATAGAGTTTATGAAAAGAGATTTCCTTTGGAGAAATCAAAAGGTCAAAAATGCTACTTGAGAATGAGAAAACGTATTGTGATTAAAAATATCCTTATCGATTTGTACAATAAGAATGAATTTGGGAATCAGATTCTTTTAAGGAGGGGAAGCGTAATACCCCAAAATTTTCCCGAAAGCCATTTTTGAAATTCTTATTATTTAAACTTAGAGCATTTTCATAATTTCTAAAAAAAATTTTCACAACCAATTTAGATTTCTTTTACAATGAAAATATTTCGTCGTATCCACCGAAATTTTCCTTTCAAATAAAATTTATTTCAAGTGTTATTTCAGCCCAAAGAAAATTACATTTTGACCCAAACTTAGCCTAAAATTTCAAGCCAAATCCTTATTTTACTAAAAAAAAAAAAAAAAAGACAGAGAGAGAAAAAGATAAGAGCTCAGCCAACTCTCCATGATTTGGGGGATATTTCCACCAACTATGTACTAAATCTTCCTCAACAAGCTTAGGGCTTTTGGAAGACAAGCCCCTCCACCTCCTATAATTTTCCAAAAGGACCCTCTTCGCCCATTGTAAACAGGAGACCAATGGAAGACTTCTTCACTTTCACAACTAATTGCTCTCTTCATTTTATGCATTCAAGCTCTTCTATACATAAAAATATATAACTTCTTCATCCACAAATATATATATACATATATATACATACATATCTTTTTTTTTTAAAAAAAAGAAAAACTTCTAAAAATATAAAGGAAAAGGGGAAAGCTTGAGAAATCTTATTCTCACTAGAGCATAGCCTTGGTAAGCATAAAACAATGATTTATGAGATACATTAAGATGAGGCTAAATGTAAAGTATAGTATAATGAATATGATTTTTGGCCTTAATAGGTGTTATAGCATTGAGACTTTTGGATTTTAACCAAAACTTGAGCTAAGGATAAGAGTAAGAATTTTGACTATTCCTTGGGCTTGATTTTAAGCTTGAACGAGATGTGCAAATTATTGTTAAGGATGAGGTAACCAAATAAGATTCTTGATGTTGGAAAATATTTTGAGATTATGGAATAATCTATTGAGGCTATAAGTTGGATTCTACCCAAAACACGCACACGCGCGCACACACACACACACACACACACACACACATTTCTTTGCTCTAGGCTGTGCTCATTAACCCTAGCATTACCTTCAATTTTCAAAAGTTCAAAACCCACCTTTATCTCATCAATTGATCTATATGATATACCGTTAGAAACCTTATCGAGTGTAGATAACTATAGAATAAGAATCACTCAAAATTATGGAGGGAAACATTCAAAAATGCTGTTTAAAAGCAGCCTACCAAGGCTATCGGGAAAAGGGGACAATAACAGGGGATGATTTTGGACGGACATAGACGAAGATTTGACCTTTGGATCATCGATCGAAAGTCACCATTAAAAAGAACATCGAGTTAAGGTAATTATAAAGGTAAATTTTACTGTTAAACTATTACAAATTTTGAGATAAAATTATTAGAATAGAGATTGCCATATGTTAACCAAAAAATCATAGTATTGAATACTAGGTGCTTTTGCTTGCAGTTCTTTGGAAATTAGAAAATATATTGTGGGTGGTGATTAAAGGACCAAAGGTAAAGATTATGACTATCCATTTCGATTTCATGAGCTCTTGATATGTGGTTCGAATCTTTGCTCGATTAATGATCTTGATCATATGTTGATATTCTTGAAATCCATTGATTGATTGCCTATGATCTTGAACTCTCTCGATTGCTTGAAATTATGATTCCATTGTTGGAATAAAGAGTCATGGATATAAATGGCGTCTTCAAACTTATTTAATTTTAATCATGATTTTGACTTTCTTGGATCTTTGAAAATCTAATGAGTTTACTACCCTTGATTGATAAATGATCACGTTGAAATATGGATCCTTGGACACCTTTACAAAATATGAAATTTGTTGGAGCAAAGAAATTAGGAACATTAAGGAATTAATGAAGAATTGGTGAGCTTGGACCTTAAGAGCAAAGTTAGGAAAATTTTATTGCTTTATTTAACCTTTCAAAAATTAAATAAAAGAATTTATGTATAAGAATTTTTATAAAACTCTTTGCAAGTTAATATATATATATATATGCATGTATAATGTTGGGCACGTTCGCGCCCACTAGTGGGGGCACTCCCACCCAGGGCAATAGCCCTGGGCTGCATGAGCGCGTTCGCGCCCATTTTCGTGCACGATTGCGCCCAGCTCAAAAACGTTTTTATAATATTTTGAACCCTTTTCGCATAAAAATGTCCATATTTTACTCATTTGAATTTATTTTAAGCTTGAAATCTCATATAGAATATATTCAAAATCATTTTGAATTATAATTCGCTCTTTTGAATTCTTTACAAAAAATCATTTGATGTATCCACGAATTTTTCTGTTAAAATATTTTCGTGAATTATTTCATTGAAATAATTTTTGAAAATCATTCAATATATTCGTGGATTATTTTTTCAAAACATTTTGTGATATTTCTATAAATAATTCTTTTGAAATATTTTTCAAAATATCATTTATAGTTAGAACCCTATTTTATTATTTTTTGAAAAATCGTTAATGTGTCCATGGATCCTTTTTTTTTTAAAAAAAAAAAATATATTCAAAATATCATTTGATCTTATCAAAGTTTATACTTTTGAAAAGGTTTCATGTGTCCATGATTCACTCTTTTAAGCTTGAAAATAATTTTTCTTAGGTCCAAGGTCAAATCAATTTAATTAGTTGCATCCGCTAACCGCTTGAAACTATCGTATTGTTTGAAATCAGACACTTAATTGATTTATTGATTATTGGTATATGGACGAACCACCGGTGAGAATGCTAGGCGATAATAAACTGTCAGTCAGTCTCGTGCAGAGTTTTCCCATTTGAATCAAATCGTTGATCGTCGAATGTTAGGCCCGATATTTCATTGAAACTATTCACTGTTACTCGGACAATTAGTATTGATTCTGGAATGAAAGTACAATTTTGTTAAGAATGATGTGTTTGTACTTTGAAATTTTTCAGAGCCCCCTCCCATTGATAACGATTCCGGTCTACTAATCAATATTAACAGATATAATACAAAAGTTTATACATTTCAAATATATATTGATAATTAACTATTCTACTAATCTATGGTAAATGTTTGAGAATTAAAATAAAAAAATATATATATTTTTTATTTATATGATGATCTTCAAGCTGCGTGTGTGTACTTGCTAGTTGATTATAAAAATGACAGTAATTGCCGGGGGTTAAAATTACCCACATCTTATTGGGTATAAGGTATAAGGCCAACTACTCACATTTTTTGGCTACCTGTGAGTACCCATGAGTACGAATAATTTTTAATAAAGTCTAGTTTCATAATTGTCTTTTATGCATTTAATTATTTGTTTCTCAATTACAAATCCTATCTAGGTATTTAGCAAAACCACAATTGCATTTGGAAAATTGAAAAATTAGTTGGAAGTACTCGAATTTTTAGCTGGAAAAGAAAAGCTAAAAACATTACATGAATTTTCTTAATAGATAGTTTAAGTGGACAAGTTTCTAGCAAATTAGTTAAAAATTAGGGGATTATTATATCTGGCTATTTCAAAAGGATGGGAGTGATGGATTTGAAAATGTCTATAACTATGGAACTAAAATTGCAATTTTTCCCATATACAGCCCATGTCACTACTGACTATGTGATTTCCACTGTCTTTTTCTAGCTAATTAATGTTTGGGACTGTGTGACGCATCTGCCTTAAATTTTTAACGAAAAGCGAGAGGAGAACAAAAAGTGTAAAAAGATTGCTATTTGTCCTATAATTATTGAGTTCGATTACTTTGGGATCAAAAGTGCAAAATGTCATAAGTTATAGACTAAAAGTGCAATTTTCCATATTTGATTGATAAAATGATTTGCAATATTTAAAGTAAGGAAAATTGCTTGAGTCTCATACTTTAGGTTCAACTGCAAACTTAGTCTCATATTTTTTGAAATTGCCAAATTAAGTCCCACGATTTAGGCTCCGTTCGCAATTTTGTCCTTTCATTACATTTATTACGCAAAATTCACCCACACGCACAATTTTTCTTAGGCCCTTTTTTACTGCTGTTTCTTTTTCTTTTAGTTGGTTCTTTGAGTGAATTTATCCCAAATCTCACCCTACAAGTGGGGTTAAAATTGCAACTTTTCTCTTTGCTTTGTTTTCTCCAAATTAATTAAAATTGAACATAAAATTTAGATAAATAAATTAGCAAAAATTACAATGAAAAATAAATAAAAATAATAAACACAAAAATTATGTTAGTAAATCAAAATAAAACGTTTAGTACTTAATCTGAAAAAGATTGAAAATTTTTTTTGAAGTAATTAACTATTTAGAGGATATCCTGATAATCTAATTCTTTAAATAATTAAACTTAAAATAAACATTAAACTGAAAGAATCAAAGTTAAATTTTATTTTTATTATGGGATCTAATCGTGCCAATGTGGTTAAAAACTTAGGTAATAAATTATAAAAACTAGAACCAACGATCATAATAAATAATTAAAAATTAAATGAACTAAATGAAAAATAAAAACTATATATAATAGCTACAAAGAAAATAAAATGAGAAAATCAAAATACAAATAATTAATTATTTGAAAGATCTTTTAGTAATTTGACTCTACTTTTAATTTTTTAATGAAATCAATTGCAATTTAGTTTGAAGATATTTTGATAATGTTACCTGTTTAATGATAATTCTTTAAAGAATAATGATACTTAAAATAAATATTAAATTAGATGATGTAAAAGCTCTTAATTTTATTTTTCTATCCATTTTAGTTTAGACAATAAATTATGTGAATAAATGGGCAAAAATAACAATTAAAATAGTTAACACTAAACAAGTAAAAAATAAAAATATAACTAATTATTTATTTTGTGGATACTTTGATAATTTATTTATTTTTCAGAAAAAATTATTGAAAAACTAAACAAATTTAACTCAATATAAATATTAAATTAAATGAACTATAAATAAAGTTTAATTTATTTCCCCATTTCCCTCCAAGATGAAAAGATCAAGAAGCCTTCAAAAACTCTAATTCAGTAAGTTGTGACTAAAAATGCTATTTCTTTTTACTAAAAAAACCTTCACCTGGCAATTTTCGCTCGAAGGGCCAAACTTAACTGTTCATGTGACTTTTCCTTCCAAAAGATAATGGAGGGACCAAAGTTGCTAATGGGACACTAATTGATGGACCAATTCTGGCTATTTTGAAAATAAAGGGATTAAGTTTACAATGGGACCTAAATTATGAGACCGAAAATGTAATTGTTTCTTAAAGTAATTTAATAATATTTGTTAAAAAGAACATCTATTGCGGGGCCAGGGAATGTTTGATTGTTTTCAAAAATTCAGATTCTTTCTGGTAAAATAAAGCCAAATGTAAGGTAAGCTCGGCTTTGTTCCCCATAATATTTTTTGGCTAAGCCAAACATTTATCCAAAAGCACATTTTTTTCTTCATATTACTTTAGTCATTTCAAATTATGATAATGAGCCCTTTTCTTCCTCCTTTTTTTTTTTTTTTT
>JACFYI010003823.1:407499-424420 GCA_014898755.1 Handroanthus guayacan | reverse complement strand
TGACGGTTTAGAGACGGATTTTACCGTCTCTAAATCCGCTTTTTCTTGTAGTGACTAAACATGCAATCCAACTTCAACCTTTTTCAAATTTTGAAGTTAGTATTTTAAAACACACATGTAATATTTATGATTTTATATTTATAATTTGTACTTATAAATTTTACAATTCTTTGTTTATGATTTTGTGATTATAATCTGCGATTACAAATTAAAATCATGCATTTTTAGGTTGAGGAAACAAAAAAAAAAAAAAAACAAAAAAAAAGAAACAACTGAAACAGCAGCTTGGCAAGCAGCGCTGAGCTACTACCATTGTGCTCGGCCACCATGGCCGAGGGAGCTTAAAGTTTTAATTTGATTAAGAATCCCAATGGTAATGAGGTAATTGTATACGCTTATTATAAATTATAAAAGCATACTGCAAAGCTGATACTAATTATTAAAGTTGGTCGGCCATAGAGTGCTTGCGGGAACCGATGAAGAAACAATGGTTTGTGCCTCATTCAATTGTTGAATATTAATTAATTTTATGAGCTCCCGGCCGAGCCACCAAACCACAAAATATATATATATATATATAGAATTGAATGCACCTCGGCGGCGCCGGCCAAGGTGCAATAGAAGAGCTCGGCAGCTCGTACAGAGCTCCAAAAAGAAAAATAATAATAATTAAAGCTCGGCCAGTCTGGCCGAGCTTTAACAGTGAACCTTGGCGAACACCGCCAAGGTTCATTAGAGGAGGTCGGTCACGCTGGCCGAGCTTCAAGTCCGACCTTGTTAAAATTTTAAGAACAAAAAAAGTTTAAATTCATTCGTAATCTCAATTGACCTGAATCTCTTTATTTTGGAAATCGTTTTCGTAATCTAATTGACTCATGTTAAAATTTGATTATGTGTTCAGATTTTAGTGGAATTATATGTTTTAGGTGAAAAATAGTTGAAATTCGTAATCTCAATTTACCTGAATCTCTTCATCTTTGAAATCGTTTTCGTTTTTGTAACCCAATTAATTCATGTTAAAATTTCATTATGTGTTTAGATTTTAATGGAATTATATGTTTTAGAGTGGAAAATAGTAGAAATAATTTTTTGATAGAGAGAGAAATTTTTTGGGAGAGACCAGTTATTATGAAATGGACAAAAAAGTCCAAGTGTATTGGACTTAGAGAATGAGGTATTGGAAATAGCACCCTTTTTCAAAACATGGCTATAAGATTTTTCAATTAAGTTTAGTAAAATGCCCTCTTAATCGTACACGAGGTGGATCATATGAATAATGAAACCCAGACAACGTGTGCAAGGAAATTTGTACCTGTTTCTCCCAATCAATGCGAAACGTTACAATGACAAACAAGACAGATTGTACTGTTGCTCCTGCAATCAAACCACTCCACAGACCTTTTCCTTTCAAGTGCATGACAAATCCTAGCAATAATGCTACAGGAATACCAACAAGATAGTACGCCCCAAGATTCACGAAGGCCCCTATATGTTGCCACCCGCTGCCTCTGGCAACTCCTATATCATAAGAAGATGAACAAGCGGATGTCAGTCAAAAATAAAATTGAAAGCTTTTAATTCAATTCGTATGTAGTTATCCCTCAATATAAACTTATGCTTTCCTCTCAAAATACCACAAACATATTTTGACTTTTTACCTTTAGGAGTTGATGTGATTCTTTTAAGTTTATACTACAATAAATTTGAACAGTTGTAACGACTGAAAGCTCATATTAATAAGAAATAAGGATGATAGAAATTTATTTGATATCCCTTTACAAAGGTAATGATGAGTGGAAGATTCACCATAGCGTACAACCTTCTTGATGTAGACAATGATAGATGATGTTTTTACTTTGTTAATTTTGAGTCGTTGGCTATGACAGTTCCACTACAGTTGTTAATTGTAGGGATATTTGTTACTACTTCTACCATGATTGTAATTTTAAAAGTTCAATTATTTTGTATTGTCAGCAATAAACATAGTTTGTACTGTGCTCGTGTGAAGAGAAAAATTAGGTAATGTGGCAAATAATCATCCCCAAACACATTTATCTTTCTGAAACAAAATAACAAGTGTTATATATTACCTGAAAGGACTGTTTGTAGGCTATCCATGACAATGGGGACACAGAGAAAAGGAGCCATATTTTTAACATAACAGACGACGCTCTTGTCGTTACTAAATGAGTATCCCAAGATATAACGGCAAATGAAGATAACAGTGGCCGCAATGAGAAACTCCACGATTGACAGAACTAGCACAGTTGACAAAACTAGTTGAGCAGCCTGTGGTTTTCCGGCTCCAAGTTCATTTGAAACTCGTGTGCTACAAGATCATGATTCCTTTTGTAGTCAGTATAAGCACATGAGAAAAAGAGTGCATATTACATTTACATTTCACTCAAACATATAAATTATGTAAATATATTTAAGCTTTTAGTAGAGAGTAAGATCAACCTTGCAGCAGCACCAAAAGAGCATGGTATGAAAAAGTGCATTGTGGTAATTGTAAGGCTGCTCACAAAACAAAAATGCACATAGTTAGAGATACTCAAAGTTTGAAGGCACCGCAAAGACATACAAGTTAAGCATACCATATGGATAACACCGACGTCTCTAGCTTTGGATTCCGCAAAAGCCCACTTAGCAATATGACTATCTCAAATGTCCACCACTCGAAACTGCACACGTATGACGTTGAGGGTTAGATATATTCTACAACTTGCAATAGGTATTGTCATGCTCAGGCTTAGGACATGAGGATTGCTTGAAAATACCATGTGCAGCCTGAAATTGAGTTATGGACAACTTACTCAAAAGGAATGTTCAATCGTTACACATGGATTCTTCGAGAAAAGTTTATAAGATGTCTTCTTTTTCACTTAAGGATGGAGCATTCTAATGCAAAAAGTAGATCAAAACAACTCTACATTCAATTGTAATTTGTGAGAGAGAGACGTGTAAATTACCAGACCATCACAGTTGAGGGGATTGCGAATCGAAAGAACTCCCCCATGGTTAGGAATACATCCTTTGAGAAGGGAGCAAGAGTTTTCTTACAGGCAGAGGAACACTTTATATAAAGTGCTGGCAAGATCACATTCAACAAATACGAGAAACCAATAGAAATTGCTGCACCAGCATTGCCGAGTTTTAACTTGAATATAAGAGCCCAAGCAAGAGGCAAATGGATTGAAAGAGTGACTATTGAACTAAAAAGCATAGGAATAATTAAACTCTGAGTCTGCAAAGAGCGAACCAAAGACTGAAGAATGGCGTAGGGAAATAGTGAAGGGATGAGCCATGTCGAGAACTTGCCAGCTTCGGTCGAGATTACAGGGTCTTGGCCTATCAATATCAAAAGCTTGTCGGTATAAATCCACAAAACACATAGTGGTAAACATGCTAGAAAGAGCCATATTATGGCCTCATAAGTGAAAATTCCAACTTTTTGATACTGCTCTGCTCCGTAGGCCTGTCCACACAGGGTCTCGAATGCACTAGCCAATCCAGTCTGCTTGGAGGGTTCGAATTTTTCATTAGTGATGTAAATAAATAATAGATATTTGAAAGATTTTAAATTACGGATTAAGAGGGCGTTCTGGTGAGGCTATAAGCTCTTCAAACCATGTTATAAGAAATTTTAAAGCTTGTAAAATATCATGAAGTGCTCGGTAGAATTTTTCGAAAAAGATCGTATTGGTTCCCAAAATAAAATAGTTGGATCTTATTAGCTCTTCTTAAAAAAGTAATAGACTCCTAACTTATTTTTAAAATCTTAACATACTCCTTCAACTTTCACCATTCTAATTATGAAATTATCATTACTAACACCTTGTAAGTTAAAAGATCTTGCCTTATCTAAATACTTTCATAATTTATTTTTCAAATAGAGCATTTTATAACCTCTGAAAACATCTTAGATGTATAAGCTTTTTAAGATGTTTTAATTAAGCTTAGCCAAACACCCTCTAAGTAATGTGCTTCCGTACAAAATGCCCAGATAAATTTTGGTTTAGTTATCTCACTCCTCCAAATTGAGCTTTTTCTTTTACCAAAAAAAAAAAAAAAAAAAAAAAAAGACGTAAAACCTATCACAGAACGCTTGGTAAATTAAATAGTTTGTTGACATACAGATTCTCATAAAAGACGAAAATTAACCTATCAAACATTTAACAAACATTAGAGGCATTTCAATGGGTATCTTGATAGGATTATATAACAGAAAGTCCCGTGTGGCAATCATGCACAATCCGGAGAAGACGAAAGAAAGACCTTTACACTTGTTTGGTTTTGGGATTTCTATGTTCAAAGGAAAATATTAGGAAAAATAATAGTGAATATTAAAGATATATAAAATCAAAATTTTGTTCGGTTATTTAAGAGAACAATGAAAAAAAGAATGGAAAAGATAATCTTTGGACAAGAAGATATATGGGCAAATATGCTTTTCTCTCATTTTATTCACCATTTTGTAAGGAAAATAATTTTACCTTTAGTACATTACATTTTATCTTACCTTATTTTTTTTATTATTTTTTTTTGGTTTTCTTAATATTTTCCTTACAATCAATAAACAAAATTGTTTTCTTACGTATTTTCTCTTAGTTTCTTCACCAAAATCCGTACACCAAACATAACATTTAAAAAAGCCAGGAAAAAATGGGGGAACAGAAAAAGAAAAGAAAAGGCTTACAAGGAGACAGAAGCCAGTGACATTTGAAAGGGAGATGGCAATAGAGGCACTGGAAAGAGCAAGTTCGCCAAGGTGGCCCAACATCATCATTGGCGCAGCTCGCAACAGGTATTGTGACACAAACACCACAGCCAAGGGCACTGCTATGCTGCTCACTTTGTTCACTTCTCTTACAAATGCTTCCTTTTTTGTCCTAAAATCTCCTATTCCTTCATCTGGTACGAGGAGGGGCTCTGCGGATTCCATTGCTGAACCATCCACCAATCTTGATACCCGACAAAGTGTAAGATTTCTTGGCAGCTTCTAAGCTTAAAGGGCCACCATACACCAATAATTATTTGTTTAAGAATTTTCCTGCAATTTGTTTTATTAGGGAAGTCAACTCTTGCGGCAAGAATGGAGAGAGCACTAACAACAATGTAACGTTCAGACTCAGAAGTAGACAAAGGCGACAGAGTTTTGAATTTACGGGGGACTGGTCTAAAATTAAGTACCTAATAATGAGTTTAACAATAGGTACCCAAAGTTAACCCGTTAATTAGGTAACAATTACCAGGCTTACTTAATTATAAGTTATTATATTTAAATGCCCATGTTTAAGCCCACTTTTAAGCACACGTTTATATTTCAATTATTTTATTATATAAGTGGCCAAATGTAAATATTATATTATAATGTATAGACGGCCAAATCATATTTACTATGCGTGAGTGTATTAATTAATCTTGGGCTTAGTAAAGTTTTATACTTGAACATGATGACTACTAATTAATATTTAACATAAAAAATTATTATTATATTTCTTTATCTTACCTATTCTCCATGATTCAAATTAAACTAAAAATAACACTTAATATTTGTACAGACTAAAATTTATATAATAATATTTCATATTCAATTTCTATTATAATATAATTTCCACTAGTATTTTATAATGTCATACAAGTTCAAAATATTCATTATCATATTTTTATCACATAAAATAATTTTTAAATTGAAAATGTGTTCCCTATCACCAAATTAGGCACTCTTATCACAACTCAAGTAAAGTATTTTCTTTCATCTATAACGTTTATCATTTTATAAGTTTTTGCTCCTTTTAATTATATTGATGATCTATACTCTAGTTTTTTCTTTCTCTCTTTTGTATGAATTATTATTTCATTTTTTTTTAATGATTCACTTATTTTGTTCAGTTTTTTTTGTTCATTTTTCATATTGTATTTTTTTTACTTAATTTTAAAAACTTATTTGACAGAATATATTTCTTAGATATTAATTATTATTGTTTCTCTTCAATTATTATCTGTCTATTATTAATTTTGTTTTGTTTTAGTGTTTTATATCTTTTATATCTCTTGAACCACTATTTTGTTCAAATTATATATATGATCATTTATTTATTTTATTTTTAATTTTAAATACTCTTTTTGTTCATGTAATTTATGATTCTATTTGATGGATGATTTGAATAAGTTTTTAATATTTCTTTGATATGTTCTAATCTCTTATTATGCATGTTAAATATTGTATGTCGCGGCCCATGCCCAACGGGGCCTAGGGACTCATGCATAATCTAAAATTTGAATTATGAATAACTTGTTCAAAAGGGATGTCTAATAGATGTACATAAATTCTTTAACCACAACTTATATAGCTGTGACTCTTTCATTATTTTCCCCAATGTTGGACATAGGATACACTACTAGAAAAATGCTTATTTGTGATGGCCTTTACAATGAATTTTGGAAAAAAAATTGGTCGCAAAAAACAATTTGGACGGATGTTGCGACCACTGATATCCGTCGCACGGGGCATGATAGCAAAATTTTGCGATGGATTTTGTAACCCCTAGTTTTAGCGACCACAATTGTGACGGCTTTTGCGACAACTGTTTGTGACGTATACAATGACGGATTTGAGGCATCGCATTGTTTACGACCTCCTAGTCTGTCGCAAGAGCTGCCACGCGGATTCATAAAAAATCGGACCTGTGCAATGAATATAGTAATGGTTGCTCATGCCATCACACATTGTGCGACGTCCATTTCCGTCACAAAATGCTGCCATGTTGTTGGGAACTTTGCGACGGGTTTGGGCTTCTATCGCTAATTTGCGATCATTTTGTCCGTCGCAAGTATTTTTTTATTATATTTGTGATCGTTGCTTCCATCACAAAAGTTAAAATTCCTTGTATATTTTTGTGATGGTTTTAGCTGTCACAAAATTTGGTAGATTTAAAAAAAAAAAAGAAGAATTATTTTAATTCCAATTTTATCCTAAAATTAAATAAAACCTATATCAAACAATACATTCAAATATATTGGACTATCATATGATACAAAACAAATATCAGTTCCGCAACATTATCTATAATCCTTCAACAACATACCATCCATGATTTATTCAACAAAATGTCACCTATAAATGTTCAACAAAATATCATCCATAATTTGTTCAACAAAATGTCATCCATAATTGTTCAACAGAATATCATCCATAATTGTTTGACAAAATATTACCTTAATAGTCCAACAACAATAAAAACGATATAATTCATAATCCTCCAATACTAGGACTAGTTCTCCGACAACTTAACCAACACAACATACTCCAACATCAATCAAACCTCGTCCTCTTGATCACTATTGCCATTTTCTTGTTCATTTTGATTAAGCGATTTAGATGAAGATGACACATTTTGAGTTACCTCAGGATGAGATAGATATGGGGGAGGCATGAAACCAAAGCTCGATGGTGAATAATATTGCGATTGATTACTAGGGCCTAACGGATGTGGAGATTGACAAGGTACTGGAGGGTATGGAGCACGTGGATGATGTGGAGCATGTGTTGTAAAATGCTACATACTTTAGAACATCTGATGAAAGCTCTGTACGTGGGACTTGAAATCTGATACCATCTTTTCCATCTTTTCAATCAACTTTTCATTTGCTATCCGTAAACTATCAATTTCTTTCTCTAGCATTGGAACCCTTTCAACAAATTTTTGATGTTCTGCATATTGTGCCCAAGATCCCCGAGATAAAGATAAACCTTTAAGAAATGAAGCCTCGCCTGCAACACCATAACATCAACCTTTCTTTACTCCACCTACCGTCTCTACCCACACCTTAACCAATGAAACAAAACATCAATTAATAAATTAATATTGACAAATAACAGTTATGGTGTAATAGAATATATAACAAATAATAAGCTGTTCAATTAGTGCTTGCACCTGCAACTCAAACGGCATATTCTGCTGAGACTCTTCACCCCCTTCATTTGAACTTTGACTTGACAATGCATCCCACTTTTCTTTGAACATGTTTTATGAAATACATATAATAACCAAGTTAATATTTATAACACAAGTATAAAAAATACTTGAATGCACCACTAACTTAGATTTTCTATGTAGTAGATAACTCACGTAAGTATTCTTTGCACGATCATCTACCCATGCCCTCTCACCTTTGTCATTTAGAGAAGAATGTGTGTGCATAAACGTTTCAGCCAGTCCAGGCCTGCAACCAAAGATTATATTAGTAAGCTAATATTATAAAGGAAATCAAATATAGATAGTATTATTGCAATTACAATTTATGCTTTTATGTTAGGTATGAAATACTTCCACCCAGGTGAAGTGGAAAGCCAAGACCACTACAATCCGATGCCCTATTAGTTTTATTTTGAGCACTAATTTTTTGAAAATTTTCTTCTTGCCCTTGTTCAAGCAAGCCATTCCAAGCATTCTCTCCAATCCACTCAGGTCTCTGATTGTCCTTGTGGGCTCGATATAGCTTATTTTTCAACATAATTGATCCCCAATGCTCAAGTATCTTCTTGATTTCCATATTGTCCTCGTCGTGCCAACAATGCTACTTCTGCAAGACATTCAAAAATATCTAATTTAATTACAACTTCACACATTTGGAAGAAAGATAATTAAATTGAAAAAGGAATAAAATTATCTATTGTAATATTGACCACCTTGAACTCTTTGAACCACATATTTCTAACTTCCTTTGGGATCTTCGTCCAAGACTTCCATGCTCCGTGAAAGCTCTAGTTGATTATTTTATTGAATTAGCACAGAGTGACTCCTCAGAAAACCTATATCACAAAAAGAGCAATATATTATATATTATAATATGACATGTAAACACATCAGATGATAAAATAGATAGTAGTTTTAAAATGTCACAAAATATATTAAAAATAAAACAATGGTAAAATTTTATTACTCATCTCCTCGAGGCAGAATAAAGATATTTTGAGTACTCTCTGAGTAATCACTATTTGTGATAGGTGTA
Organism: Handroanthus guayacan; assembly: GCA_014898755.1. Lineage (NCBI taxonomy): Eukaryota > Viridiplantae > Streptophyta > Magnoliopsida > Lamiales > Bignoniaceae > Handroanthus > Handroanthus guayacan. Next base: position 415,402 of record JACFYI010003823.1, on the reverse strand, counting down.
GATAGAACATGACCAGTGGTCGAACTCGGAGTAGGGCCAGTTGGAGGAGTAGATAATGCGAGTAAAGAAGAATGACTCTGTATAGTATCAGGATGTGTAGGAGGAGGAACAAATGAGTCGATCCATTGGTAGGTCAAGCAGCTTGGTGCTTTCTTTTTTTACTTGCCATCTGTAACAAACATAACACTGTAATAAATACCAATTTATTCCAATGCACAACAAAATCATATCAATACATTCAACAATAAGCACAAATTATAACAGAAAACAAAAGAAATGCAACATAATTATTCATCAGGCATATGAAATATTCTAACAACTAATAACACAAGTTTTTTTGTTTTACCAGTCAATCATCATAATATATATGGCTAATTATCGTCATCAACATCGTCATCATCTTTCTCATTGTCATCAGGATCTTGGTCGTCATCATCTTCACATTCGTCTTCCTCAACATCAATCTGTTCTTATCATCACCTATAACTTCAAAGTTTTCTATGTTCATCTCTTCATAACGCCCTTGACTGTCAGCTAATTCCCTTACTGGATCGGTGTCAATAACTAAATTGACCATTGAAGATGGTTCTTGCAAAGCATCCTCTATAGTATGCCTTTGATCCACTCTACTTCGTGGTCTTGTCTTGATTACAAATCGCCAATGAATCTTATCCTTTCTCGTACCAGGATACGAAACATGATACACTTGAGACGCATGTTGAGGAAGAATGAATGGATCAAACTTGGGATATTTTTCATTTTGTTTGATCTCAACGATTCCATATTGCTGGTGTATCTTAATCCCTTTGTTAGGCACTGAATCAAACCAGTGACAATTAAAGAGTACAATTTTTTTCTCAAGAACACCTGGATACTGTAATTGGATAACTTCATTAAGTTTTCCATAAAACTCTGATGAGCCTTCACCCTTTATGCACACTCCAAAGTTACAAGTCTTCTTATACTCTGCCAACGAATCTACATGGAGTAAGTATCCATTTACAAAAAAATTTTGCCAGATCTTAACTTGTCTCATAGGACCCCTTGCTAGATCCTTCAGATGTTGATTTTGTACCATATTTTGTGGATTTTGTACCTATGCAAACCAACGCATCAACAAATGAGTTAAAATAGAACATATTTATTTATTGATGTTTGAACTTATATTCTTTATACTTACAAAAGAGTGGAACCAATGTACAAAGTGGTTCTCAACATATTGTTCAACTTGTTCCTCAATTAAGTAAGGCCAATTTTGTCGAACCAATGTCTTGTACATCTTAAAATATAAACATTTGTGAATATTATATTTCAATTTTTCTCATTTAAAACATTGATAAAACCTTAACTAGGATAGAATCGAATACTTACTCGAGAAAAGGTACAACTTCATCACAATTTATAAGCACAAGATAGGAAGCAGCCTTCAATTCAGCAACACTCAACCATCTACTGCTACACTTCCTAGCAGGGTGCTCGGATTGATTGAAAATTGATAGAGTGTGGGAGGATTGATCGTTACATCCCTCAACTTCATTTCGTCTACTCCTTGTCCTCTTTGATTGAATGTTAGACTCAAAGTAGTACGATGAAAAATATGATGATTCTTGGACTAAATATGCTTCACATATTGAGCTATCGACTTTGGCTCTATTTTTTACCATACCTTTCAAATCATGCAAAAACCTAAAGTTAAACATGAAAACAATAAATTAGATAGTATAAAAAAATATTAAATAGAAGCAATTGATAATTTTTACCTCTCAAATAGATACATTCATTTGTACTGTATAGGCCCACACACAAGTGCCTCGTATGGTAAGTGCACTGGCAAGTGCTCCATTGAATCAAAGAATTCGGGTGGGGGGGGATATGCATTCCAGCTTACATCAAATGATCGGAATGTTTCTCTCCATTTGATGCAACTCCTCTTCATGCAACTCCGTTGAGCACAAGTCTCTAAAAAACTGGCTTAATTCAGTTAAGAGCTTCCACACATTTTGTGGCAATAAACTAAACGCACTTGGTATTAATCATTGCATAGACATATGACAATCATGACTTTTCAAACCATGTAATTTTAGTCTTGATTTGTCTACACATCTAGCTACGTTTGAAACATACCCATCTGGCATTTTTAAACTCTCAAGCCAAATGCAAAAATCTCGCTTTTCATTGACAGATAAAGTGAAAGCAGCTTTTGGTGTTTCATATTTTCTACTAGGTAACTGATGTAAATGTAACTCTGGCCTCCTACAGTATTCCATCAAATCCATCCTCGCTTTCTCATTGTCTTTTGTCTTTCCCTTGATATCCATCACAGTATTGAGCACAATATAAAAAACATTCTTCTCGATATGCATAACATCTAAATTATGACAGACCAAATTGTTTTTCCAATAAGGCGATTCCCCAAACTATACTTTGCTTTGTCCAATTGTGTGATGTATTGTATCCAGGTAATTTACCATTATTTACTAGCAAGTCAATTATTCTAGGAAGATTACAAACTTTCTCCCACACTTGCTGGCCACTTAATCTAGGAGGTGCCTGTGACCTTTCAATTCTTCCCTTATAGAATGCATCTCTATTCTTCCTAAACATATGATCAGGATGTAAGAACTGGCGATAACAGTCAAACCACATCTTTCCACCCTACTTTAACCTGAATGCCTTTGTATGCTCCATGCAAGTTGGACAAGCTAATTTTCCTGCAGTCATCCACCCTGATAACATACCATATTCAGGAAAATTATTGATCGCCCACATAAGTACAGCTCTCATTTGAAAATTCTGTTTCTTTGAAATGTCATAACTTTCCACTCCTTCTTGCCATAATTAGTATTCATTTCATAATTTATAAATACTCATAATTTCTAATCACAAATAAACCTAACTTTTTAAATGCTACAATAGTTCATGACAAAAAAATTAATACCCAGCTAGTTAACAATCAAAATCTACATATAAGAAAAAGCCCATAATATTTAATTAATTAGAAATCCTAATAATTAATGTAAAAATAAGAAATTAAAACTAAAAAATAAAAAATAAATAAAACATTCCTATTTGAATTTTCTTTCTCTACTCTCTAGGTTGTGCTTAGAAAGAAAGAAAACAAATGAAAAAGGAACCTGAAGAGAATAGGAAAAAAAAGTATTGTGGCTCAAGAGACTTGAACCCATCACCCATGGGTCAACATTGTGGAACTCCTGCCAGTTAAGCTAGGCAACCTGCATTTCCCATAATATTTAATTGATTAAAAGTCCCAATAATTAATGTAAAAATAAGAAATTAAAAATAAATAAAATATTTCTATTTGAGTTTCCTTTCTCCACTCTCTCTGTTGTGCTTAGAAAGAAAGAAAACAAATGACAAAGGAACCTGAAGAGAACATAAAAGAAAAATTATTATGGCTTGGGGGACTCAAACCCACTGCCCATGGGTCGGTATTGTGGAACTCCTGCCAGTTAAGCTAGGCAAACAATTTATTACAGTAAAAATCTACATATAACTTATATATAAAAAAGTAAATTTTCGTGGGCCCAAGTGGGGTTAATTGACTTTTTAAAATTAAGTTGATTTAGACTTATTCATATTTTACAATTAAAGTTAAAATTTTAATTTTGTAATTATTTGTGACTAACATAATTTTCACAAGTATTTACAGTTTTTATTATTTCTGAAAATTTTTTGACCTCACAAAACTAAGGAGAAAAAATTAATTATTTTAGTTTTGCGATGTTCCTAAATGTCGCAAAAGTTTTTATTTCATTTTTTTTTGTCCAAAATTTGTGACGTCTTGTTTTGATCGCAAAAGATTTTAACTTTTCGACCACCATTTTGTGACACACATAGCCGCCACAAAAGCAAATAAAAATTTTAATTAAATATTCTTGGTTTGTGATGTTCCATGTCCGTCACAGAATTTTGTTTTGTTTTATTTTAATTTTTTTTTAACGTTGCGACACCTTTTATTCGTCACAAAATATCTTAAACTGGTGACCACATTTTGTGATGGATCCATCCATCACAATTCATTTGCGATATAGTTTGCGACCAATATTGTCCCTTTAAATCACAACAAAAAATATGGTGCCTTTGTGACTGTAACACCCCAAGAATTTTCTAAATAAAATTTTGAGTCGTCGATTTTTCGGAACTCTATTCGATTTCAAAATCATAAGCATCGTTATACAATCAAAACATGTTTCATGCATTCGAAAAATTTTCGAGCAAACACCTTTCATTTCTCGTCACATTTCAACCAAAAAACGAGCCCAAAAGCCATGAAACAAGCCCAAGCTCATAGCCCAAAACCCTAGCCATTTTATTTGACCAAAAATCATTTTTGAACTCAAAAAAAAAAAAAAAAAGAAAATGAATGCTGCAGAATTCCAACCGCAGCAGAATCCCATCCATCCATCCACCAATCACTTCCAAGCCACCCTAAACTACCACTACTTGTTGGAAATTATTTTGAGGGATCTAGACTAAATAATTCTTGCATTAATAACCCATTTTTCCTCTATAAATAAGACCACCTAAGCTCACATATTTCTGTAGCAATATTGCATCTCAACACTTAGAAATTTTGTACATTCAAAACACACAAGTGCATTTCACCTTTTAATCAAAACCGATTTCTTCAAGGGGATTATAGATGGTGTATTCTCTTCCTAACATTTGGTAAGTGACTTAAGACTTGTGGTTTAAGAATGGTTAAATGATACGTATGATTAGTGATTGACATAAGTAAGTGTATGGTTATAGGTATTTGAGAAACTAAGCTTGGATCGATCACATTTATGGGTTTAAGCTCTAAGAGGTAAGATTTATGGCTTTCCTCATTTTCTTTCCTTGACCGAATGGTCATGATATCGTATTGTTGAAAATCTTGCTCGATTGATATGTGCCTTTCATGAGCTTATATTGTTGCCTTGTTGTTCTTGATATAATAAGCTCTATCTCTTGAATATGAAATGCAAACTGAATCCTCTTAAATCTTATACCTATGCTTTGAATTGAGTTTTGAACAATGGACAATGGACTAAGAGAAGAAAAAGAATAAAAAATTGATTAAAATTTGAGAGATATGGCCACCGTATTATTTGACTTGAAAACGATCTTTCGAAAATCTCCTAACCCATTTCAAATCGATAATTTACAAATATTTTTACGTATAAGAAAACCCCAAAAATGTAGTTTTGAAATGAAAGATTTGAAATGAAAATGAAAAAGAAAGAGAAAGTAACAAATAAACTTGATAAAAATTGAATTTTAGTTACTTTCTCTAATTTTTTTAAAATGGGTAGGCTTAGAATTTGATAGAACATGCTTTACAAAAGTTGTAGAGAAAATGATGAAGAATTCCCAAAAATTATAAAAAAAATAAAAAATAAAAAAATAAAAAAAATTTACTATGCACGATACTGTTCACGGTACGACCGCGCTTGAATAGTACCACGGTTGCGCCCAAATTGGAGAATTTATGCCGTTCGGCTCAAGCGCGCCCGTTTTTGAGCACTGACGTGCCTAGGACAGACTCCAAACTTCGTTTCTTAACTTCTTTTGTTATTTTTAGCTCATTTTCTACCTCATTTCAATAATTTAAAATTTTCAAAACAATTACTTCTTTAATTCAAGTTCGAATCAAATAAATTTCAAAAATTACATTTGTTACCGATTGATTTCATTTTCACTTCTTTAAGGGTGTTTTAGACTTCTAAATAATATCTCTAAGTCCAAGATCCAAACTCAATTCGTATGTTTGATTCGTTCGTTTGATATGAGCCATTGTGGCAATATGTTTCTGATATGTTCCATCTGTTCTCATTCCGAACCGTTTGAATGATATGAATGGCCGAATTCTAAATCGTTTGTTTGATATGAGTGGCCAATTGAAAATGTGCTCGAAGAGGCTATATGATTCCGATATGTTTCTGATATGGTCAGTTTGTTCCAAGTCTATATGAATGTATGAATGTTGGGCCCTGAGAATTTTCAGGGGTATCGAATTAGACGATATCAGATCGATAATCTGAGCCATTGGAAATTCTTGTATGTTGGATAACTCGAAGGGGTCCTCGAAGTAAGATTCCGAATAGTTACTGCTGCGACTCGTGGTCGACCGTGCTGCGGCGACTGTGTCTCAAATATTGTATGGCTCTCCTTGAGCGACGGCTCAGATAAGCAAAACGGAGGGATAAGGATTATATGTATGTTATATGTTGGAGTTATAAGGGTGACAGATCCACAAAACGTTTGAATCAACCTTATAAGCTTTCTTGACATGAATGTGACATATGATTTATGAGACCCGTTTGTTCTGTTCGTTCTGTTATTCTGAAATATTATATGAAGTGACATTTATGATTTTCATTCTTGATATATTTCTTGTTGAATCTTGTACTCCAAGTCCTATGCCATAAGTTTTATTGGGTCAGTGGACTTATGATTCCATAATACTATGTAAGTTCTTGACCGTGGATTGAGTGATTGAAATCCCATGTTAATATTTGGCATTCTCTTCGGAATTTATGTCTATAAGCATGTATCTAAGAATGATGAACATTTAGATTTATGATTCGTTAGAAATGTATAGATTGCCAGCTTGTAATAGTTAGAATATCCAAACGTAATATTTCGGTTTAGTTAATCCCCGTTTGAACTAGGATATATTTTGGCTTGTAAGTTGGATCTTGTAATGTATTTCGAAAATTTTCAGCCTGTATTTTGAAACATTTGAATCGTTGAGTTATAAAAATTGTGTTTTGGAAATTCTGTCTATAGTTTTAGTTAAGTTCCGTAAGCAAGTAGCACTCCAGATTTTGGGGCGGAATGCACTGAAATCCGTGGCGTTACAGGTGGTATCAGATTCTAGGATAAGAAACCTTAATGGTATAGATTCGTAGAATTTTACCTTTGCTCCTGTTCCTCGTCTCTAACCTTGTTCATTTTGTCCCAACATGGTAAATGGATAAAGGGAAGAAGAAGGTTGCGGAGTGGACGGACTCCGAATCGGACCATAGTTTGAGCAATAATAATATTGGGCCCTTGAAGAAACCTAGGATCACGGATTGGGATAGGGAGATGGAGAAAAATGAAGAGGAAATCGAGTATTGGAGGCATGTATATGCGGAACTATACATGTTACACCAAGACCATAAAAAGTGGGCTAGAGAGGAAATGGAGAAGATGGCCTCTAAACATCGAACCTAATGTGCTACTTTCAAGAGCATGGCAGCAAGCAATCGATTATATTTTCACCAACGGCTCAAGGAAGTGAGGGGTCAACTTGAAAAAATTTCCCAGCAACTAAAAGATGCGACATTTGGTTTTGAATTGAAAGCACAAGACCATATAAATGGACAGGCTATGCCGGAATTTGAGAGGCGAACGATGAGGATGGATTCCAACAAGAATGGTCAAGGCGATGCCACAATTGATAGTACTGAGAGTAGTGAAGGTGGGAGTGATAATAACGAATAGAAGGAGGAGCCTGTTGAGGATCCTCATCACCCTCCGGATGTCTGATATGGATTTTGGGAGCATAGCATGATGGAATCATCTTTCTTTTCTCTTCTTTCTTCGCTTAGCATTATACGTATTATGTTTTATAATAGGAATGTGACCTGTGAATGTAAGTGGGGACTCTAGCATAGTATAGCTAGAATATTTTGTATAAGATAGTACTTGCATCCTCCCCATTTTGGACGTGGTTAGGGAGTCATCTTTCTTTTGCATTTTAAAGATAATTTTATAAATCATGAATGATTGAACGTTTAAGCCTTGCATTGATTTGAATGAAAGAAATGTTCTTATATCTTGAAATCTTGTCATTTCGTACCTTATGATTTAGTATGCCCGTCTATGTACACTAGTAACCTCGTCTTGCTACTAA
>JACFYI010003823.1:382431-407399 GCA_014898755.1 Handroanthus guayacan | reverse complement strand
TACGCACTAACTGGAGAAGAGGGAATGGACCCCACTCAAGTTGATGAAGGTGAGGCCTAAATTAAGACTTTATATGAACGGCTTTAATTGGTCCTAATGCTACAGTTCCCGATCTCTAGAAGTTGTTCTAGGAATTTTGACATACCCTTCGAAATATGACAATTCCTGATAAGATTTGTATCCCCACATGTGAATATAGAAATTCTACTCGTATCATAGATCATTAAGCCTAAGAAATTTAGGAATCGTTAGATGCTCGAAGTTAACATTTTTTGGGAGTGTGAGAATGTTATGAGAAATAGATATCCTTATCTATTCGGACATAAGTGTGAATCTGAGGACCAGATTCTTTTAAAGGGGGGAGAGTGTAACACCCCAAGAATTTTCTAAATAAAATTTTGAGTCGTCGATTTTTCGGAACTCTATTCGATTTCAAAATCATAAGCATCGTTATACAATCAAAATATGTTTCGTGCATCCGAAAAATTTTCCAGCAAACATGTTTCATTTCTCGTCACATTTCGACCAAAAAACGAGCCCAAAAGCCATGAAACAAGCCTAAGCTCATAGCCCAAAACCCTAGCCATTTTATTTGACCAAAAATCATCTTTGAACTCAAAAAAAAAAAAAAAAAAAATGAATGCTGCGAAATTCCAACCGCAGCAGCAGTCGATGGATGGGATTTTAATGCCATCCATCCATCCACCAATCACTTCCAAGCCACCCTAAACTACCACTATTTGTTGGAAATTATTTTGAGGGACCTAGACTAAATAATTCTTGCATTAATAACCCATTTTTCCTCTATAAATAAGACCACCTAAGCTCACATATTTCTGCAGCAATATTGCATCTCAACACTTAGAAATTTTGTACATTCCAAGCATACAAGTGCATTTCACCTTTTAATCAAAACAGATTTCTTCAAGGGGATTATAGGTGGTGTATTCTCTTCCTAACATTTGGTAAGTGACTTAAGACTTGTGGTTTAAGAATGGTTAAATCATATGTATGATTAGTGAGTGAATTAAGTGAGTGTATGGTTATAGGTATTTGAGGAACTAAGCTTGGATCGATCACATTTACGGATTTAAGCTCTTAGAGGTAAGATTTATGGCTTTCCTCATCTTCTTGTAAGCATATGTCCTTAGTTCTTTCCTTGACCGAATGGTCATGATATCGTATTGTTGAAAATCTTGCTCGATTGATATGTGCCTTTCATGAGCTTATATTGTTGCCTTGTTGTTCTTGATATAATAAACTCTATCTATTGAATATGAGATCCAAAATGAATCCTCTTGAATCTTATACCTATGCTTTGGATTGAGTTTTGAACAACAGACAATGGACTAAGAGAAGAAATGAATCAAAAATTGATTAAAAATTGAGAGATATGGCCAAAACCGTATTATTCGACTTGAAAACGATCTTTCGAAAATCTCCGAACCCATTTCAAATCGATAATTTGCAAACGTTTTTACATATAAGAAAACCCCTAAAATGCAGTTTTGAAATGAAAGATTTGAAACGAAAATGAAAAAGAAAGAGAAAGTAACAAATAGACTTGATAAAAATTGAATTTTAGTTACTTTCTCTAATTTTTTTAAAATGGTTAGGCTTAGAATTTGATAGAACATGCTTTACAAAAGTTGTAGAGAAAATGATGAAGAATTCGCAGAAATTATAAAAAAAATAAAAAATAAAATTTTTTTTACTGCGCATGGTACTGTTCACGGCACGACCACGAGTGAATAGTACTGCGGTCGCGTCCAAACTAGAGAATTTATGCCGTTCAGTGCGAGCGCGCCCGTTTTTGAGCTTTGACGTTCCTAGGACAGATTCCAAACTTCGTTTCTTAACTTCTTTTGTTATTTTTAGCCCATTTTCTACCTCATTTCAATGATTTAAAATTTTCAAAACAATTACTTCTTTAATTCAAGTTCGAATCAAATGAATTTCAAAAATTACATTTGTTATCGATTGATTTCATTTTCACTTCTTTAAGAGTGTTTTAGACTTCTAAATAATATCTCTAAGTCCAAGATCCAAACTCAATTCGTATGTTTGATTCGTTCGTTTGATATGAGCCATTGTGGCAATATGTTTTTGATATATTCCGTCTATTCTTATTCTGAACCGTTTGAATGATATGAATGGCCTAATTCTAAATCGTTTGTTTGATATGAGTGGCCAATTGAAAATGTGCCCAAAGAGGCTATATGATTCTGATATGTTTCTGATATGGTCAGTTTGTTCCAAGCTTATACGAACGTATGAATGTTGGGCCCCGGGAATTTTCAGGGTTATCGGATTGGGCGATATCGGATCGATAATCTGAGCCCTTGGGAATTCTGTATGTTGGATAACTCGGAGGGATCCTGGAGGTAGAATTCCAAATAGTTACTCCTGAGACTTGTGGTCGACCGTACTGCGATGACTGTGTCTCAAATATTGTATGGCTCTCCTTGAGCGACGACTCAGAAAAGAAAAATAGAGGGATAAGGATTATATGTATGTTATATGTTGGAGTTATAAGAGTGACAGATCCACCAAACGTTTGAATCAGCCTTATAAGCTTTCTTGACATAAATGTGACATATGATTTATGGTGCCCGTTTGTTTTGTTCGTTCTGTTGTTCTAAAATTTATATGAAGTCACATTCATGATTTTTGTTCTTGATATGTGCCTCGTTGAATCTTGTACTCCAAGTCCTATGCTATAAGTTTTACTAGGTCAGTTGACTCATGATTCCATAATATCATGTAGGTTCTTGACCGTGGATTGAGTGATTGGAGTCCCATGTTAATATCTGGCGTTCTCTTTGGAATTTATGTCTATAAGCACGTATCTAGGAATGATGAACATTTAGATTTATGATTCGTTAAGAATGTATAGATTGCCAGCTTGTAATAGTTAGAATATCCGAATGTAATATTTCGGATTAGTGAATCCCCATTTGAACTACGGATATATTTTGGCTTGTAAGTTGGATCTTGTAATGTATTTCGAAAATTTTCAACCTGTATTTTGGAACATTTGAATCGTTAAGTTATGAAAATTGTGTTTTGGAAATTCTGTCTATAGTTTTAGTTAAGTTCCGTAAGCGAGTAGCTTTCTGAATTTTGGGACGGAATGCACTGAAATCCGGGGCATTATAGTGACGGAAATTGCGATGTCTCTTTTTGCAATGCACTATAAAGCCACAAAATCCGTCGCAATATGCGACAGCGTGCCATCGATCTCAAGCATCCGTCGCAAAATTGATTTTTTCTAGTAGTGATATTACAATCACCCCTCTTTCAGAACGTAACATCCTCTTTGTAAAGTACTAGAGTCTAGGATCGTCCACCAGACGTTAAGACTCTAGAGATGGCTCCTACAGGCTCAAGAGGTGACTCCGATACATGTAGCACTTTGCATCATATAGTATTTAGCCCCTTTCGACTGGTAGTCGGCTTTGATACTATTTTATCACAACAAGAGATTTGCCTTGAAATATACCGTGCACAACTTGTAATTTGAACCATGAACAATATACTCAAAAGGAATGTCCAATACTTGCATATAGATTTTTTTGCCACAATTGATTCAACAATGACTCTTTCATTATTTTCCCAATGTGAGATATGAAATATTACACTGTATATAAAACTATGTATAATTTGAGTTTCTTTGTTTTTGTTTTCTGAAAAATCATATATGGTTTCATAGTATATATTCTTTCAATATTTTATGGTATGTTGAAAATATAATGTATTAAACTTTAAAATAATATATATACAGGTTCACAAGAAAAATTAAAAAACTTTAACAAACTATTATTATGATATAAGTACTTGATTTGCTTAAGAAAATTTCATTTTATTTTTCAATAAAAATGATAAAGCATATATTTTCTAAAATACTAGATCATCATTTTTTAGTAAAATATATTGAAGTTTGAGAAATAAATAGAATTTCATTGGTTGATACGTGAGTTCAAAATTTATTGAGCTTAGTAAGTCTAAAATATTTTTAAAATGATCACTTTTAACTATAATTTTATTTATGATTACATAACATAAATTTCTCATAGAGTGTAACGTCCTAGATTCTAGAGCATCCGCCCTTAGGCTGAAGACATTACCGGTGAGTCGAAGGTCCTAATCAAATTCTCGTAAACATACTATATTCATAATATCTTTACAAAATCAAACTTACATACACATATGTTCCTTACAATTCACATATCACAATTCCCATTTCAAAATCTCCCATATCAAGTTCTACAAATTCAAAATATAACTTGTTACAAGATCACAATACAAGACTAGCATAAACTTGAGACTACAAATCATCATGCCAAGATATATCTTCTTGACTTACAATTACCTACATATGTTAAAATATATAAGTACGTCCACTGACTTAATAAGAATTATGGTTAGGAATAGGTAAGGCAAGGAATCAATAGAATCGATAATAATGTTAACAATAAGCTAAAGAATAATCAATGATCAAGAAACGAATGACATAATCGATCCAGCAATTCAATAAGCAATAACCAAATCATACAATAAGCGTAAGAGTCAATTATCATGCATACCAACAATAGAAATGGCAGAACGAATATTTGGTGAATTTGTGACCCTTATCGCTCCCACAATAAACAAATAACTCTCTATCACTTCTCAAGTTCTCACCCTCAAGTGGCCACTCAGAAGGGGGCAACCTAGATAAACATACAATTAAACATGGTTGATCGCTTGCCAATAGAGTAGCCCTTGAAAAATCTCTTCCAGATTTTTCGTGGCACTATCCAACAATAGGAAAACCTACAAAGGTCCAAATGTCAGCCTATGCCACCTAGTGTCCCTCTTGAGATTCTAGGGCCCAAAAACACAATCAATCAATGGGTTTATGAGGTAAAGATCAATCATTTTGTCTGAATCAATCCAATTGAAGCTTCAAATTATAATAGGATATAATCAAACAATTCAAATCATATCCTCGACATATAAAATGATATTTTGGATTTAGAATATCTTATTGGAGTGAAATATGGACATCTAAAGGCTAAAGAGGGTCAGAAATCAATAAAAATATATCTATACTGGCCGCAACCGTGCACGAAAACGAGTGCTAGTGTGCATAGCTTGGGGCAGTAAAATTTTTAGAAAAAGATTTTTGTAGATGCATGATCATTTTGAGAATCATTTATCCAAATTTTTTAGAATTCCAAAAGTTCAAAAGAATTTTTCCAAATTTTTGATTTAATGTTCTTAAGCTCAAAATGAATCAAATCCTTCAATGTCTATATCATCTCTTCTAATAACCAATACAATGGTGTTCAAGCAAGGATTCAATCATAGCATGATCAAAGTCATGGTTCACATCAAAATGGAAATCACAATAGTCTAAAAAATTCAATAGGTACCAAGATCAATGCAAATGAAGCAATGAGTTCATGATTTCTATACAAGGACAATAAGAATACTCAAATCCATATTTAAATCAAGCAAAATGGTTCAAGAGTCATATTTCAAGAGGATTTGTGTAAGAGGATAGCCATAATTCTTACCTTCAATTTCAAAGAAAAAGTCCCAAAATTCTTGAATGCTCCAAGTCAATTCACCTATAGGTTTAAAATCAAATCCTTCAGATTTTGTGTTTTATTTAACATTATAATTTTAAATCTTAAGTTAAACTTAAGCCAGTGTGTCCTATGGTGAATGTCCCTACTCCTCCCTTTTAAACTTTAAAATCTTTAAGTGAAGAAACTGTAGATAAAGAGATAAAATATAGAAGAACATGATAGAGGAAAAAGATATATATCTCCCTTTATATATTTTCACCTATATATATATGAAGGAAGATACATGTATATGGAAATATAGCAATGGAAGAGAAAGAAGTGAAGCCTTGTAAATGACTCGAACCTCATATTTATAATGGAAAAGAGGGGCCATTTTGCAATTACAAAAGTTTGAGGGCATAAAGAGGTGTCAAGCATTGGTGTGTTCTTCCATTTTTTTCCTCATATATTTTAATACTTGTAGGACAAAATTTTTGGAATAAAAAATGAGAAATATCCCCTGAAATGAGGGTACTTGGCCAAGCTTAATGCGTGTACATGTATGTGTGTACATATATTTTTGAAATTTTGGGTGGGCTTGATTTAAATTCTTGGACTTAAAATTTGGGCTAAATAATTTTCTTTTTGGACCAAACTAATGTATATGATGGATCTTACCTTTGCAGCCTAGTCCGTAGTAGGATGACTTCACCTAGAGACGGCTTGCTACTTCGGAACTATTTAGCGGACACGTGCTCAGTAGCAAAAGGCTATAGGTAGGAATATAACTAGGTTGACGGGGCAATCCTTCTTAGGAGAATGTGCTACTCCATTTTCTATCCTTCTGCCTAGTGTGGTCAGTTAGTTGCTTGTGGAATGAATAAATTCATTATGTGTTAGACAAAAACAAGAAATTGTTTATGCCTACAGATTTGTACTGGTTCGAGAAGCGTATCAACTGAAGCCAAGGAGCTAAAATCGACACTTGAACAAATTTTGTTGCGTTAGGCTTTTTGGTAGGAAAGGCGATCACAGGAAGAAATGCCCTACCAATGAATAGATTAGTCTACTAACGTCAACAATCTCTTTCTTCATATACGATACCGTCGGCTAATTTCTACAATACATTAATATACCTTTGGGAATAGATCTGAACTACCACTGAAACCTCCTTCTCCCACAAGAGTGCCAGCTCTCCTGACTTAGCCCTCTCTTCCTCCACTATGGATGTGATGAAATATTTTGATTGTAGGAAAAATTCCTAGTAATTGTGAAAAAGTTTGTTATTTGAAAAATAAGAATTTGAAAATTTAATTAGTGAACTTTTCGGATTGTAGCAATCTCTTTGGTCCCCAAATTCATACATTTACTCAAATAGATGAGAGTATCTTTCTCACATTTTGCTCTCGTGCTCTCAAGTAGCCTCTTCAACTTTTTTATTTCTCCGAAGGACTTTAACTTGGGGTATCCTTCGATTTTTAAACTCTCGGACTTGATAATTTAGGATACGAATAGGTTGTTTTATATACATAATGTTACTTTGAAGAGGCAGTTAATATGTTCTATGACGTGTGAAGAGTCTGGATGGTACTTTTGCAATTGGGATACGTGGACGACATCATGAATTCTTGTAAAGTTCGATGGAAGATCTAATCTATATACCACTGGACCAATTATGCTCAATGATTTCAAAGGTCATGTGTATCTCAGGGTTAATTTTTCGCTCTTTCCCATCCTCCGAATTGCTTTCTGTTGTGCAACTTTTAGGAATATTCGATTTTTCACATTAAACTCCAAGTCCTTTCGTTGCTTGTCCACATAACTCTTCTTACAATCCTAGGCCATTTTCATATTCTTCTTGATTATCTGAATTTTATTGATTGCCTCCTATATAATTTTAAGCCGCAGTTCATCCCTTTTCTCTCCTCGAAACACCCTTCATTTCATCTAAACCCCAATGTAAGGGTGATCTATATTTTCGATCATACAAAACTTCGTAAGGTGCCATTTGAATGGAAGCTTGCTAGCTATCAAACTCTACCAGAAGTAGATGCCTAAGTCATCGTTTGTTGGACAACCAGAACATGCCACTAAACTGTTAGAATTAGTTCATAGGGATGTATGCGGGCCACTAAGAGTTAGTGTTCGAGGTGGTTATACTTACTTCATTACGCTTACCGATGATTATACATGATTTGGGCAGGAATTTCTCATGAAGCACAAGTTCGAAACTTTTGAAATGTTCAAAGTGTATCAGAATGAAGTAGAAAAATAACTCGAATTAAGTATAAAAACTCTTTGATCCGATCGAGGAGGAGAATACTTGAGTGATGAGTTTCTTGGTTATTTAGAAGAGAATGGGATTCTCTCACAGTAGACTCCTCCTACTACACCACAGTTGAATGGTATGGCAAAACATAGAAATCGTACCTTGTTGGACATGGTACGATCTATGATGAGTTTCGCAAATCTTCCTCTTTCATTTTGGGGCTATCTCCTCTAAACGGCAGCAAAGTTGTTTAACATATTACCTCCTAAGTCGGTGCCCAAAGCACCACATGAGATGTGGTATAACAAAACACCCTCGTATTCTTATTTAAAAGTATGAGGGTCTCCCGCCTATGTTAAGAGACTAGTGGAAGATAAGTTGAATGCTAGATTCACCTTATGCAGATTGATGGGTTATCCTAGAGAGTCAGCTAGTTATAACTTCTATGACCCTGCGGAACAACAATTGTTTATTTCGAGAAACGAAACCTTCTTAGAGAAGAAATTTCTATTAGATAGAAAAGGCAAAATCATGGAACTTGATGAAGTTCACAATCAAGAAGAAAACCTACAACTAATAAAAGTAGATAAACCTCAAGACACACAACTTCCCATAAGATCTGAACAGATCAGAAGAGAGCTCGAAAGGTTTGAATTTCTTCATGAGACTGGTCATTCATATAGTGATCCAAAAATCTATGAGGAAGCCATATTAGACATAGACTCGAGACACTAGCAATAAGCTATGCAATTCGAAATGGACTCCATGTACTCCAATAAGGTTTGGACCTTAGTTGATCCACAATAGGGTATAGCACCCGTTGGACGCAAATAGATCTTCAAGCGTAAGCTGAGAGTTAATGGAAAAGTTGTAACATAGAAGACAAGATTGGTGGTCAAAGGATTTTACTTGCCATAACTACATATTATGACTATGAGATATGGCAAATGGATGTGAAAACCATTTTTTTTAATGGTAACCTCAATAAAGATATTTATATGGAGTAATCAGAGGGCTTTACATCTAAGGGAAGCGAGCAAAACGTTTGATATGGAAGAAGTCCTCTTGACCATAAAAGGCAATTATCTCATCAACAATTGATATGGAAGAAGTCCTCTTGACCATAAAAGGCTATGAGGTTGGGTCATGTATATGATGGTGATCATAGAACTAGTCTCTAAATGTCTTGATCTTAAATTCTTCAAGTCACAGAATCCTTGACACGAAAGCATTTTGGATTCGGATAGACTTGTACTAATGATGCATGATTCAAAGAGTTGAATCATTGCCCCATTTCATGGATAATTGATGTAGTTGACACTAGTGCATGTTAGTGGATACTTGTTAGAAGAACAAGTTTACTGAAAGACCCAACATAGAGAATTTTCTGAGATAGCTGTAGTGGCATCCGGTGATAATTATTCTCTATCCTACGATAGTGTATATAATTAGTCCTTGGACTTGATGGACCATAGTAACCTTATGGTTGGTCACCATAGTAACCTTATGGTTGGTCCTTATTCTTTGATGGGCGTCTCGATCACTGATTAGCGGATCATATGAGATGCACATTAGGTCCAAGTTATCTACGCATAGATGTTTGTGAATTCCAAGAAAGGATCCGTTTCCTCATCTTGATGAACGAGTATACCTCCTATATTTTCTATGATGATTTGATTCAAGAAAGTTCTTGTACAAGGTAGTGTGTCGATTTGCAAAGGAGTTTCCAAAGTCGAGAACACAAATGAATCAATCATTCAGAATACATGCATAGTTATTGGGCTATTAGGGATGCTAAAAATATCTTAAGCCTAGGCTACAATCGGGAGATGAAAAACGAAGGGACTGTATTTGCATAACATACATAAGTAGATGAGGTTCGCACCACAATTAATTCACCAATAAATTAGGCTTCATAGGCTTGTGGTTAGACATCGACTATGAAGATTGGGTACTATAGAATTAATAGAGATTAATTCTATAGGTAATTAGTTAAATAAGTTAATTAATTATAAATCGTAAAGAGTTAGGAGCCCACGTCTAATTAATTGATGAACTTAATGGGTCACACGACTTTTTCGATTTAGTTACAGTATGAATTTAAGTGGAGATTCTCAAAATTGGTCTTCTTGAATAGATTAATTTGAAGAGTCAAATTATTACAATTGAATTAATGGTTAATATGATTCAATTAAGTTCAATAGTTGAATTAATTGATTCAAGAAGATCAATTAAATAATGAAGGAAATAAATTTAGGTATTTAAAGTGAATTAGAATCTATGTAGCACTTTAATTAATTAGTTAATTAAAATGCCACATAGATTGCAACTTGGATGCCATGTAAGCCAAGATATTTTGAAGAGAAGAATTTAGATTTTTCCCTCCAAAATTACATTGCTAACTAAGCATTCAAGTTAACAAGGATCAAAATTTAAATACCATGTCATAACTACCTCACACCATCCACAAAACTTTTGGCCATCTTTATTTTCTTGAGATAAAAAATCTAAAAATTTTGTTTCCCTCCAATTTTCTCATCTCCTCTCGAATTCTCTCATAAATTTATACTTAGATCTAATCTCTAACCATAAATATTGAGTGTTAATCAAAGAAGAAGAGTGGATCTTCCATTAGAGGTGCAAATCCATTTGAGATTAAGGATCAAAAGTTGATCAACTTCTACACACCTTTCGGCACTTTCATTTTCGAAGATTCAATTTCAGTCTTCTTCAAGTTTTTGGTGGGACAATCGAAGATCTACTTGAAGTCTTGGATTGGATACATCAAGATTTGGTGGAGTTCAAATCATTGGAGAAGATCAAGCGCTTGATCAAAGAAGAAAACAATTCTTTGGTCTCTTTGGAGTAGTTTTCGATCAAGCTCAATTAGAGGCATCAAAGGTTGGTTTCCTCTTCTCTAATCTAAATTCTAGACTCACATGAGGATACTATGAAGATTTAGGTAAATTCGTGGTGATGAATGTGTATTTCCGCTGCATTTTATTTTATTTTAGCATAATCTTCACTTTCACTGCCTTGGCCCCATACAAATAATGATGCCATTTTGCCAAGGCAAAAACTATTGCCGCCAATTTTAAATCATGAGTAGTGTAGTTTTGCTAATGATTTTTCAATTTTCTTGAGGCATATGTGATCACTTTGCCTTTTGCATTAACACGCAACCCAAGCTTTTCTTTGAGAAGTTAGTATACACAGTGAATTCCTCTGACCCTCAGGCAGCGCGAGTATTGGGGCCGATGTCAATCTTTCCTTTAACTCAATCATCGATCTTTCTGTGTTAACTTGGTAAATGGACCAGCTAGTCTAGAGAAGTTCTAGATAAATTTATGATAATACCCAGCTAATCCCATAAAATTTCTCACTTCAGTAATGATCTTGGGTCTTTTCCAATTGAAACTGGCTTCTATCTTTTTTGGGTCAACTCTTTGTCCATTATGAGAAATTATGTGCCCCAAAAAAGTTACTCTTTTTAGCCAAAATTTATATTCACTACAATTTGACATATAATTTATGTTCTTTAAGAGTTTCAAGAACAATTTGCAGGTGTTCTTCATGTTCCTCCTCCGATTTAGAATATACCAAGATATCGTCTATGAAAATTACCACAAAACAATGAAGATGCGGTTGAAATACTCGGTACATTAAATCCATAAATGCTGCAGAAGCATTCATCAACCTAAAAGGGTTCACTAAAAACTCAAAATGTCCATCTTGGGAATTAAATGTAGTTTTAGGGATGTTCTATTCCCGTGTTTTCAATTGATAGTATCCTTAACACAAATCCAACTTTGAATATACTGCAAACCCTTGTAAGTGATCGAATAGTTCATCGATGTGGGGCAAAGGGTATTTATTCTTAATGACCACCTTGTTCAACTCCCGATAGTAAATACATTCTCAATGTGCTATCTTTCTTTTTTACAAATAAGACTAAAGCTCCCCAAGGGGACAAACTCAATCGTATGAAATTATTCAACAATTCCTGTAATTATTCTTTTAATACTTTCAACTTTGCTGGTGCCATTTTATAAGAGGTCTTTGAGAATGGCACTATCCTAAGTATGGTTTCTATTACAATTTCTATCTCTCTGTTAGGGAGTAATCAATTTCATTTCTCAGGGAATACTTCTGAAAACTCTCTCACTATCATTACGTCTTCCAATTTGGCCTTATCCTGTGGTTTGTTAATTAGGTAGGCCAGAAATCCTTATCCTCCTTTTTCTATAATTTTTCTGGCCTTTACTGTCGATATAGTAGTTATTATGTTGCTTTGGAAAGTGTTACTGGTACGAACCCCAATCGTAGTGCCCAGCTTGACTATTTTAGCAAAATAATCCACTCTAGCCTGGTACTGATATAGCCAATTCATTTCTAAAATAAGATCATAGTCCTAGATTGGCAATTCAATAAGGTAAGCTGCCTATTCTTGATTTTCTATAATTACATGACAATTTGGATGCCTAATGCAAGTTTTTTAATATTCTCCTATTGTAAGTTCTACAGTCAAGCCTATTCGCTTAGCACATTCAATAGAGACAAAAGAGTGCATAGCACTAGGTTCAAACAAAACCTCACACAAAAAATTTCAAATTAGGACGTTACCTTCTACTACTTGCATACGATCCACCCCTCCTTCAGTAGTTAAAGAGTAGGTCTGGCCTTGATCCATGGACACCTTGCTGCATTTTACTGTGACTGGTTCTATGTTCCAGCACTAGCGTCCTCGCAGTTTTTGGGGCAGTCCTTCGCGAAATGGTATGGACTTCCACAGACTATGCACCTTTCCTGTTTCTTTCAGCACCTATCCTCAGTATGATTGGTGCCCCCACAATACATGCAGCTTTTTTCTCTGCTGTTGCCTGAGCCCTGCCCATATAAGTAGTTGGTGGATTCCCCGTCATTGTCTTGGGTTTCTTTTCATAGAAATTCCTTTTTCCTTTGTCTTGGTCGGGTTTATCCGACCACCTCCCATTCATCTTCTCATCAATATTTCGAAGTTCTCGAAACTCCGTCTCTAACTCCATCACCCTCTCCATAGATGCATCATAATTTGAGAGGTTGTATGTAGCTAAAGCACGGCTTAGATCAAGCATTAGCCCCTTAATGAACTTCCTTTCCCTCCTCACCTTATTCGTCAAAATGGGTAGTGCATACAGGTGGGTAGGAGGCCGTAATCGCTTGATATCACCTATAACGTCTCAGATTCTAGAGCATCCGCCTTTAAGCCAGAGACGCTATAGGTGGGTAGGAGGTCGTAATCAAATTCTCATAAACATACTACATTCATAACATCTTTAGAAAATTAAGCTTACATACACATATGTTCCTTACAATTCACATATCACAATTCCCATTTCAAAATCTCCTATATCAAGTTCTGCAAATTCAAAATATAATTTGTTAGGGAAAATTGCAAAATTGGTCCCATAAGTCAGACCATTTTGGATTTTGGTCCTAATCTTTTTCCTTTCTAGAATTAAGTCCTTTATGTTCATTTTTTTGTTAATTTCAGTCCTCAAAGGGGCTGTCGTTACCTTTTTAACGGGAAACCTACGTGATTATTACGTGGACGTTAACACTTGGGATGAGAACGATTTTAACTTCAATTTTAACGGAAAAATTGCAATTTTGGTCCCATAACTCATGCTCTTTTGGATTTTGGTCCCAAACTTTTTGGCTTTCTTGAATTTTGGTCCTATAACTCAATTTTTTTTAATTTCAGTCCCTAATTAATGGCGTTTCAGGTCTTCTCCATTTATTTCTTGACGGCAGCCCCTTTGGGGACTGAAATTAAAAAAAAAATTGAGTTATGGGACTCAATTTTAAAAAGCCAAAAAGTTTGGGACCAAAATCCAAAAGAGTATGAATTATGGGACCAAATTATAATTTTCCCTAATTTGTTACAAGATCACAATATAAGACTAGCATAAACTTGATACTACAAATTATCATGCCAAGATATATCTTCTTGACTTTCATTTACCTATACATGGTAAAATATATAAGTATGTCCACTGATTTAGTAAGAATTATGGTTCGGAATAGGTAAGACAATGAATCAATAGAAACAATAATGATATTAACAATAAGCTTAATAGAATCAATGATCAAGAAATAAATAGCATAATTTGTTCAGCAATTCAATAATCGATAACCAAATCATACAATAAGCTTAAGAGACGATTATCACGCGTTCCAACAAATAGAAATAGCAGAACGAATATTTAATGAATTTGTCACCTTTGTCACTCCCACAATAAACAAATAAATCCTTATTCTTCCTTAAGTGCTCACCCTCGAGTGGCCACTAGAAGGGGGCAACCCAGATAAAAGTACCAAAGGTCTAATTGTCAGGCTTATGCTGCTTAGTATCCCTCTTAAGGTTCCCAGGATCTAAACGCACAATCATTCAATTGGTTTATGAGGTAACAATAAACCATTTTGTCTGAACCAATCCAATTGAAGCTTCGAACCATAATTGGAAATAATCAAACAATTCCAATTGTATCTTGGACATATAAAAGGATATTTCAAATTTAGAATAACTTATTGGGGTGAAATATAGACATATAAAGAAAAAGAGGGTCAAAAATCATTAAAAACACTTCTGTAGTGGCTGCAACTGTGCACAAAAATGGGTGCAGACGTGCCCGAGCTGCCCGAGTGCGCTGCTTCGGACGAGAGTGCGTCCCTATAAATACATGATTATTTTGATCACGATTTATCCAAATTTTTTAGAGTTCCAAAAGTTCAAAAGGATTTTTTCATAATTTTGATTTCATGTTTTGAGCTCAAAATGAATTAAATCCTTTAACGTCCATATCATATCTTCCAATTAACCTTACAATGGTGTCCAAACAAGGATTCAATTATAGCATGATCAAAGTCTTGATTCACCTCAAGATTGAAATCACAATGGTCTCAAAAGTTCAATAGGTATCAAGATGAATATTAATGAAGTAATGAGTTCATGATTTCCATGTAAGGACAACAAGAATACTCAAATCGATATTTAAATCAAGCAAAATGGTTCGAGAGTCATATTTCAAGGAGATTTGAGTAAGAGGATGGCTATAATCCTTACCTCAAGTTTTAAGCTTCAATCTCAAAGAAAAAGTCCCAAAACTTTTTAAATGCTCCAAGTCATTTCACCTATAAGTTTAAGATCAAATCCTTTAGATTTTGTATTACATTTAATCTTGTAACTTTAAATCTTTAGTTAACTTAAGCCTTACAAATGTGCCGCAAGGTGAGTATCCCTACTTCCCTTTTAAACTTTAAAATATTTAAGTGAAGAAAGTGTAGATAAAGAGATGAAATATAGAAGAAGATGATAGAGGAAGAAGAGATATATATACATACATATAAGTGAAAATATATAAAGGGATATATATATATATATATATAAAGAAAGATACATGTACATAGAAATATAGCAATGGAAGATAAGGAAATGAAGTCTTGTAAATGATTCAAGCCTCATATTTATAATGGAAGAGAAGAGAGGGGCCATTTTACAATTATAAAAGTTTGAGGGCATGAAGAGGTGTCAAGCATTGGTATGCTCTTCCATTTTTTCCTTATATATTTTCATACTTGGAGGGCAAAATTTTTGGAATAAACATGAGAAATATCCCCTAAAATGAGGGTACTTGGCCGAGTTTAATATGTAATGCCCCCGGATCCTAGAGCATTCATCTTTAGGTCGAGATCGTTATTTATGGATAGGGGTAACTAGACTAAAAGCTTCAAATTTACAATAATAATACCAATGCTTTCCATATATAAATAATCCTAACAAATTCAAGCCAAATTTCCTTGCAATACAATTCGCGTCATACAAAAAAAAAATATATGAGGCATAAACCTACATTTCAAAATATTATAATTACATAACATCCTAAGACATAAAATTCTAGAATCTTCAATTCTTGGTAGAACTATGTTGGAATTCAATTCCCTGCATATGGTGAAATTTTAAAATCATAAGTCCACTGGCTTAGTAATAATTATGGCCATAACAGAATGGTATGGAAATTATGCAAGGTATGCGTCGAATAATAATTCAAGAATACGATAAATGCAAAGATAGCGAATTGACATTCAAAAGCAACAGAATCACATGATATCAATATTTGTGTGGCTTAGAAGTTAAATAACAATCATAATTGAGGCAGGACTAGTTTTTGGCGGATTCACCCTAATAACCTAAACATAACATTAAATTTTCTTATTCCTCCATTTGCTCCTTCTAGTGGTCACTCGAGGGAGTCATTCATTCATTCATTAGGTACGATTGACCGCATGCCACAGACTAGCCATTTGAAAACCTACCTCTAGATTCCTACGGCTATCTAATCAGGAGGTTTCAAGGGGATCTACCATGGTCTAATACTGCCCAACTGTCCTTTCCTCAATCTCCTTGGGCCCAGCATTCATGCATATAGGTTTACAAGCATTTGACAATTACAAGATATTCAAATCAAACGGTATATAATAACAATCGAATATAAAGTTCATAATCTATTATCAAGTTCATCTTTCGATCTGATTTGAATCTCGAACTTAAGAAAATTATTTTGAAACTTTAAAACATTTTAAAGAGGTGAAATATGGATTTAAAATGACAAAATTGGGTAAAAAAATATGAAAAGTTAGCTTTTGAACTAGGCACGGTCACACTCGGAAATGAGCACAGATGCACCTGTGCAACTTGTTATTGGACGCGGTCCTGCCCAATAAAATATATATATATATATATTTTGAAAACATGGCTGAAATATATATTTTGAAGAAATTTTATTACTTTAACACTTGATTTAAAATCACTATAAAATGCAAAATACAACAAATAAGTCCATGTATTTCATCTATTCATCACATATTCACATTTCAATTTTGTCCAAGGTTTCAAATCTTTACATGATCATGATAGCAAAGGTGGTGATCATGATAATGTTTAAGGGTTCATAATCATCATTGTCAAGAAATAAAGTTCATAAATAATGGGAATATCACAATAGGTCCAAATCATCATCATCCCATGTAATGGAGGGATCAAAATTGCTAATGGGATATTATCTGATGGACTAATTCCTTCTATTTAAAAAACAATGGGACTAAGCTTACAATGGGTCTTGAATTGTGGGACTAAAAATGTAATTTTTCCCTAAAGTATTTTAATAACATTTGTTATAAAGAAAATATATTGCAAGCAAAAGTTTCATTGATTTTCAGAAAATCAGATTCTTTCTAGTAAAATAAAAACAAATATAGGGTAAGGCTGGGTTTTGTTCCCCACAATATTTTTTGGCTAAACCAAACATTTACCCAGAAATACACTTTTTTCTTGATATTATTTCAGTAATTTCAAATTATGATAATGGACCCCCTTTTGTAAATGGACCCCCTTTTGTTGAGTTATATATATGAAGCCACAAGAAATCTTGAATCGACACGGATTTTACGATGCGTCAAAAAGTGTCTCACTGAGAATGTTGATAGAAGATAATGCGGGAAGAAATTACAGAAAGCTACATTTCCTGATCTCAATCTCCAACTTGCACGCTCTCAAGTGGATGCACCTCGTCTTTTCACTGTTCCTCCTCTGAAATTCCTTGGTTTGCTTTGGATCAGCAAAGGGTTATTCAATGCGGCTATGAGCTATTTATAAGAGAATGGAAACGTGTCCATAGAACCTTTGCTATCTCAATTGATCTACTCATTTTGAGTCGAAGCTCTTCCGTTAAATATTCTCATTCTTGCTTCTCTTGCCTATGACAGCAAAATGGAGCAGAAGTCATTAACAGGCTTAATTTTTATCGGCTTACGTATGAGGGGCAAAAGTTAAGCATTTCATCATGCTTAGAATAGGGTGTTCAATAAGCTCTTGAAATACCATACAACATGTTCGAAAGCTTATTAGATGATATAAAATGATTCGTAATTATTTATTTATTTATTTTTAGTAATGAGATTGCTTATGTGCTCATAAATAAGATGTTAACAAATATATAAAATCTTATTAAAAAAAAGTAAAAGGTTTTAATTGATAACTTATTTTTAAGATGTTACAAGCAATTATATAATTTTAGGGATAATTACCTCAACACTCCCTAAAGTTTTGCCTTATCAAAATATCCCTGAGGTCTGAAAAATTATCATTATGCCCTTTATTGTTAGTTTAGTTGACAAAAAACTTAACTAGCATGCAATATGTTAAATTTTCAGAGGTGTAGTACAAATGTTACACAAGCTTTGTTAAATTTTTCTATCAATTGAACTAATACCAAGGGCTATTATTTTATCTATATGAATATCAAAAGTTGTTTTGGGAGTTATGCTAAAACTCATGGGGTGTTGAGACAATTATACCTTAATTTTAACCACTTCGATTTTTTTTTTAATTTTTTTATTTTTTGTTATTGCGATTGGAGAGATAAGGAGAGGGGTGTTTGAGGTGGGATTTGAATCTAGATCAATGACCTGATAAATAGCCTATCTTACCCTTGGGCTGGTAGTTGATCCTTACTCAGATTGATTAGAAATTGCCGTTAATAATATCTTAACAAATTTTAAAAATCATAGCTTATAAAATTTTTTAAGTAAGTTTAATAAAATACCCTCTAAATCGTGCACGAGATAGATCATATAAATAATGAAACCAAAGCAACTTGTGCAAGGAAAATAATACCTTTTTCTCCCAATCAGTGCGAAATGTTACAATGACAAGCAAGATAGATTGTACTGTTGCTCCTGCAATTAAACCACTCCACAGACCCTTTCCTTTCAAGTGCATAACAAATCCTAGCAATTATGCTACAGGAATGCCAACAAGATAGTACGCCCCAAGATTCACGAAGGCCCCTATGTGTTGCCACCCGCTGCCTCTGGCGACTCCTACAACATAAGAAGATGAACAAGAGGATGTTTGTCAAAAATAAAATCAAATGCTTTTAATTTCATTCGCATGAAGTTATCCCTCAATATAAACTTATGCTTTCCTCTCCAAATATCACAAACATATTTTGAGTTTTTACATCTAGGACTAGATATGATTCTGTTAAATTTACACTATAATAAATTTGAGTAGTTATAACAACTAAAAGCTCGTGTTAATGGAAAATAGGGATGATAGAAATTTATTTGCTATACAACTGCTAGCTCATGTTCATAGGGACTATGGATGATAGAAATTTATTTGCCAAACCTTTACTAGGGCAATGATGAGTGAAAAGTCTACCATAGCATGTAACTTTCTTGATGCAGGTGAAGATAAGTGATGTTTTTACTTTGTTAATTTTGATTTTTGGCTATGACAGTTCCACCACAGTTGTTAATTGTGGGTCATTTATTACTATTTTCACAATTATTGTTAATTTTTTATTGCAAAAGTTCAATTATTTTGTAATGTTAGCAATAAATGTAGTTTATATTGCGCCAGTATGAAGAGAGAAATCAGGTAATGTTGCAAATAATCATCCCCAAGTACATCTATATTTTTGAAACAAAATAAAAAGTGTTATATATTACCTGAAAGAACTGTCTGTAGGCTATCCATGACAATTGAGATGCAAAGAAAAGGAGCCATACTTTCCACATAATAAACAATGCTCTTGTCGTTACCAAATGAATACCCCAAAATATAACGGCAAATGAAGATAACAGTGGCCGCAATGAGAAACTCCACAATGGTCAGAACTAGCACGGTTGACAAAACTAGTTGAGCAGCCTGTGGCTTTCCTGCTCCAAGTTCATTTGAAACCCGAGTGCTACAAGATCATGATTCGTTATGTGGTTAGTATAGGCACATTAGAAAAAGAGTAAATATTACATTTACATTTGACTCAAATATATAAATTATGTTTAGGCTTTTCGTAAGGACTAAGATCAACCTTGCAGCAGCAGCAAAAGACCATGGTATAAAAAAGTGCCCCGTGGTAATTATAAAGCTGCTCACGGAACAGAAATGCACGCAGTTAGATTATAGTTTGAAGGCACTGTAAGGGCATACAAGATAAGCATACCATATGGATAGCACTGATGTCTCTAGTCTTGGATTCGGCAAAAGCCCACCAAGCAATATGACTATCTCAAACGTCCACCACTCCAAACTGCACATGTACGATGTTGAGAGTCAGATATATTCTACAACTGGCAAGACATATTGTCATGCAATAGACTCAGGGCATAGTACTTGATGCGAGGATTAGCTTAAAAATATCACGTGCAACCTGAAATTGAGCTATAATAATTAACTTGCTTGAAAGGGATATCTAGTAGCTGTACATGGATTCTTCGAGCAATGCCTATAAGATGTCCTCCTTTTCACTAAATTCATGGAGGATGGAGCATCATATTACAAAAACTAGATCAAACAAGTACGATTTGTGGGAGATGAGTAAATTACCAAATCATCACGGCTGGGGGGATAGCGAATCGGAAGAACTCCTTCATGGTTAGGAATATGTCCTTTGAGAAGGGAGCGAGAGTTTTCTTATAGGTAGAGGAACATTTCACGTAAAGTGCTAGCAAGATCACATTCAAGAAATACGAGAAACCAATAGAAATTGCTGCACCAACATTGCCGAGTTTTTGTTGTAATTGGCATATAAGATCTTCCCTTTATTTGCCTAATTACATGATTAAGAGAATTAAAATAATCTTTGGTTGGATGCCAATTAAGGTGAAAATCCAAAGATAATGTGTATGTGTTGAAATAGAGGGGAAAGTGCATTAGTCTAGTATTGTGTTTTGTCCCACATAGGAGTTGAGACAAAGTGTAAACCCACATGGGTCTTATAAAGGCTTGTGGAGGAGTTGAAGGGTTGTAGTAACCCTTTACTTGTCCCACATTGCTTTTATAATAAAGTGGGGACTAGTATATATGAAACCTAAGTGTGGATACTTGATAAAAGTGTTCACTATGGGAGTTCATATGGGTGGACTACACGCGCGCCGCCGCCACCGCCGCCCGCCGCCCGCCCCCCCGCCCCACCCGGCACCGGCTTCGGCTCCAGCCACGGGCGCGGGCGTTAGGGCGAATTGTCACCGTCTCCGTCTATAATTTTGGACAAAATTTAATTGAATTTTAAATTTTTAAATTTTCAAAATTCAAATTCTGGATTAAATACAGACTTAATGCTAATATAATGTGCTGCACGATTTTGCTATTACAGCTGTACGTTTCTGGCTGTTGCTGCTGGTCTCAAGCAGCCATTAAGTGAGAATCATTATAGAATTAATCAGCAGCTTAATGGCTAATTAATTCTGGCATTTACAGCCTTCCCATTCCTCCCTCTATAAATATTCTGCCTTGGCAAAATGAAAAATGCAATTCAACAACACAATATTTTCTCTCTCGAAAATTCTCTCTACATTTCTGCTTGGTTGCTGGTTTCAGGCGATTGAGTTGTTGATCGAGGTGAACGCGAAGGCAGTGCAGCTTTCAAGTTCTGGACCATCTTATCCTGGGAGGAGCGGCGCTGTACCTGTTGCACTGGTGAGTCGGGGCGTTTGTTTCTTCAAGGCAAACAGATTAATTCTGTGATTCGGTCATCTTATCGATCCTGTTACTGTACAGAATCACGAGATAAGTTCCTGTTTAATCTTCAGTACTTATTTTTCCAGTTCTAATAGCATGCTGTTTATGTTTTATTGCTTTGGTTGATTTGAAACTTGACTATTTCCTAAAATCAACTGTTATTTTTGTAATAAATTTGTTGCCTTGAATATATATATACACTTATGGTTTAAAACACATGTACATGCTTTTGTGATTATCTGTTTTGACTCCAATTGATAATCTGATTTGCATACTGTTATTAAACTTATTTTCAACAATCTTGAAGAAATAGAATTAATAGTGTGTTTTAACTGCATATTTTATATATTCTGTTATGGCATCATCATCATCATTTGTAAGTGGCGACATGTTGTCTTCAAAAGTTGATCTTTCTGGTTTACCAGAAAAATTTTCGGGTCAGTTTTTCAAGCGCTGGCAACAACGTATGAAAATCTGGCTGACGATGAAAGGTCTTCTTTCAATGATTCAGTTGGCTATGCCAGAACCAACTGATACTGATTTCAAAAAAAAAGAAATAGCTGAATGGAAAGTGAGGGACCAAGTAGTTTGAGGAGTGATTTTGTCAGCTTTGTCAAACACACTCTTTGATGTATATTGTTCCGATTCCTATACGGCTAAATCATTGCGGGATGACCTGGATCGGAAATATAATACTAAAGAGCAAGGGCTCGAAAAGTATTCTGTTTCCAAGTTCTTGAAGTATCAGAAGGTTGAGAGCATGTCTGTATCTGAACAGACATATGAACTCATTAATTTAGAGCATTCCCTGGGTGATGCTGATATGAAACTTCCGAAAAAATTTATGGTTATGTCTATTGTCAATAAATTTTCCAAGTCGTGGGAAAGCTTCGGCATGACACTAAAGCATCAAAAAGGGAAATTGACTCTTGACGATCTTATGATAGCCATAAGTATCAAAGAGGAACACAGGAACCAGATTCATAATGTTCCGGTTGAGTTTCAGCCAAAGACAAATATGATAACTGGAAAGAAGAAATTTAATAAAACGAACCAACTGAATTCAAACTCTAAAACCATCAATAAAGGAAAAGCCAAAGTGAATAAGAAACCTAAGGCAAACAGGCCTTGCTAGAATTGTGAACAAATGGGCCATTGGGCTAAGGAGTGTCCCTCCAAGAGAAAGCTAAGGCTCAAATCAAGTCCACTAGGCCAGTAACTGTCAATATGGTTGTGGGGAACACTAGCGAAGCTAGAGCTCCAAAAACAGCCATTGATGGGTACGTTTCTTTGAAACCCGAACTATTTACTATCTATGAACCCTATGATTGGTTGATAGACACTGGTGCAAATGTGCACATTTGTGCTGATAAATTGCTGTTTGTGTCTTACCAGCCAGTTGATGAAAAATCCGTGACGATGGGGAACTCCAGTGCTACCAAGGTGTTTGGGATAGGACGCGTGGACCTGAAATTTTCTTCGGGGCGCATACTATCTCTGCAAAGGGTGCATCACGTTCCAACGATCCGGAGAAACATTATTAGTGATTCTGTAATAGTTAGGGAGGGTTACGAAATTACTTTTAAGTCAAATAAAGTTGTAATCCTGTATTACGGAACTTTTATTTGTAAAGGCTATCTTTCTGATGGTTTGTTTAAACTCAGAGTTGAAAATATTGTTGGTTCTAATAAAACTGAATTTTCGTATGCTCCTGCTATTAATGTGGTTGAATGGTCATCTATTTGGCATTGTCATTTAGGACACTTAAATTATGGTTCTGTTAAACGTATGATGAACTTAGATTTAATTCCTAAACATGATATTGAACGAGGACACAAATGTCAAGTTTGCGCTCAAGCTAAGCAAGCAAGAAAGCCTTACCATTCGGTTGAAAGGCAATCTGAAATACTTGACTTAGTGCACACAGACATATGTGAGTTCAATGGGATCTTAACCAAAGATCATAAAAGATACTTTATCACTTTTATAGATGATAGCAGTAGGTATTGTTATGTTTATTTGTTAAGACATAAAGATGAAGCACTAGAAAAATTTATTACGTTTAAAAGTGAGGCCAAAACACAAACTGGTAGAAAACTTAAGCGGTTAAGATCAGATAGAGGTGGAGAGTATGGGTCTAACCCTTTTCATGAATATTGCCGAAACTTTGGCATAGTTCATGAAGAAACTCCTCCGTATTCTCCCGCTTCAAATGGGATAGCTGAACGAAAGAATAGAACCTTTATAGACATGATCAACAGTCTGGTTTTGAATTCTGGGCTGCCCAAATACATGTGGGGGGAAGCTCTGAATACGGCTTGCCATATTCTGAATAGAGTTCCCCTGAAACACAAAGAAAGCACTCCATTTGAATTCTGGAAAGGCAGAAAACCTAGTTTAAAATACTTCCGAGTGTGGGGCTGTCTTGCAAAAGTACTAGTCCCAGAACACAAGAGAAGAAAACTAAGTCCAAAGACTGTTGATGCGGTCTTTCTAGGTTATGTGGAAACATCTTATGCAATGAGATTTTTGGTTATTAAATCAGAAATTCCTGGCATAGATGTGAACACTATAGTTGAATTTCATGATGCTACGTTCTTTGAGGACGTGTTTCCCATGAAGACGGGATTAACTCAAAATGTTTCTCTAGATTCAGCCCTTACATCCACATCAATTCCTGAACATGTGGAAAAGATGACAAATGTGGGGGTTAGTCCTTGTAGTGCTATTAGTTCAGTACCTGATGAACTAGATGAACCTAGACGGAGTAAAAGAGCTAGAATCACTAAGGACTTTGGAAGTGACTTTGTTACTTACAATGTCGAAGGTGATCCTATAACCTTCAAAGATGCTATGGCTTCTCCAGAAGCAAAGCATTGGAAGGAAGCTATTAAGAGTGAGATGGATTCCATTGTCTCAAATGGGACATGGGAATTAGTCGATCTCCCTCCAGGGTGTACTACTATAGGAAGTAAATGGATCTTCAAAAAGAAACTTAAGTCTGATGGAACTGTTGATAAGTTTAAAGCCAGGCTAGTTGCCAAAGGGTTTAAGCAAAAGGAGGGAATAGACTTCTTCGACACCTATTCCCCGGTTGCTCGTTTGACTACAATTCGGGTGCTTATAGCACTGGCATCCATATATAATTTCCCGATTCACCAGATGGATGTGAAAACAGCCTTTCTGTATGGTGAACTCGAGGAAAAAATCTACATGGATCAACCTGAGGGATTTGTAGCTCCTGGAAATGAGCGAAAAGTTTGTAAACTTGTTAAGTCTCTTTATGGCTTGAAACAAATGCCTAAACAATGGCATGAAAAATTTGATAAAACTATTTTATCATTTGGCTTCACAGTAAATGATAATGATAAGTGCATCTACTGCAAAGTTAAAGGTGATAACTGTATTGTGTTATGCCTGTATGTAGATGACATTCTGCTAATTGGCTCTAACATTGAGATTATCAATGAGACTAAGTCATTCCTAAAGAGTAAGTCTGAAATGAAGAATATGGGTGTTGCTAACATAATTCTTGGACTTAAGTTGATTCGTTCAACTGAGGGTATAGCCATAACTCAAT
>JACFYI010003823.1:333136-351281 GCA_014898755.1 Handroanthus guayacan | reverse complement strand
CCCCCGAGACGAGTTAGTGATGATGACACTGCTATGGCATGGGTGGAGAAGTGGTTGGCTAATTTAGGTGATAGAGGTGATGCTGGAATTGGGCATGAGGGGAATGATGGAGATGAAAGCGAGCTAGAGGAGGATCCAGAAGAGGAGCCGGAGGAGGACCCCTAGGAGGATTCTCGCCGGTCACCAGGTGCTTGATATAGATGATGGACGTGTAGCACGATGGGATTTTCTTTTCTTTTCTTTTCTTTTCTTTTCTTTTCTTTTCTATCCTTTCTCTCTTTTATGTAGTATTGTATATATAGGGTGATGCTGAGAATGTGATCTTTTGAATGTCAGTTGGGGGCTCTAGCTTAGTATGGCTAGTAGGTTTTTGTATAGATCTTAGTATTTAGAAATTCCCCCTTTTGATATAGTTATCAAGCCATCTTTCTTTTGTACGTTACATATGGTTTCAAAACCATAGAAGTTGAATATGTATGCATCACATTTCAAGTAATGAATGAAAAGTTCTTTAAGTTTCTCCCGACTTGAAATTCTTGTCAACCTATGCTTTATACATTCTTATGCCCTTCTATGCACTCAAGTAATCACGAATTGCTACTAAAACTTAACCATATGAATTTCAGATCAAAATGGCATCTAATGGCAATATATTCGGTAACGAACCCACAAGAAAAAGAAAGAGACCTAGGCAGGTGATATTCGAGAAAATCTGGGCACCTAACACGCCTAACAATGTTGAAAACACAATACCTCGTCAAGAGCACCATGAGCCTAGTCCCTAAGCACGTGATGAACCGCGTCAGGGAACCCCTCCACGAAACGAGCCAGTGGCTGAGCAACTTCTTACCTTACTACGACAGGCCCTGAATCGAGACCAATCACGTGAACAGCCGAGATAAAGACAAGAAGAGGAGTCAAAAGATAAGATATTGGCCAGGTTTTTAAGGTTTAACTCGCCCAGTTTCGATGTAGAACCTGACGATCATAAAGCCGAATTCTAGTTATCCACAGTGGAAAAGACTTTTCAAGTATTGAACTACTTAGACTCTCAGAAAATAAAATGTGCTATTTATTTGTTTGAGGGGACCGCATGCCACTGGTGGGCGATTGTATAAAGAAAATGGGAAAGAGATAGGATCAAGAAATCTTGGGAATAATTCCAAAAAGAGTTTCTAAAGAAATTTATTCTGTAAGTAATCAAGGACTTACAAGAAAAGGAGTTTATGAAGTTGATTCAGGGGTCGCTATTTGTGGCCAAGTATGAAGTCGAGTTCAATCGGCTTATTCAATATTCACCGCACGTGTTGGCAAACGAAGAGAGGTAACGAAAAAAGTTTGTAGAGGGCCTAAGACCTGATTTGAAGAGGGGCATTGGTCATAAATCGGCCCCATGATTATGATAGTGCCGTTGATACAACAATGAAACTTGAGATAGAGTTTTAGGAACTCCACAAGATAGACGATAAGAAAAAGGAAAAATGGACGGGCAAGTCCGATTCTGACAAAGGAAAGAAAGGGTACTTTAATAAGAAGCTTAAGAAAGAGAATACGTCTACACTGGCAGATAAGGGTAAGGCCCTGCGACTCCGAGGAAAGTAAATTGTGGGTTTTGTGGGGGTACTACTCACATAGAAGAGTAGTGCTAGAAAACCAGGACAGGTGCTTCATTTGCTGCAATAATCATCACACAATTAAAGATTGCCCAAAAAGCTGCAAGGATGGGAATGTAGGGACGCAAAGTCAGCAATCAGGCATAGCTAGACGTCCCCAAGTCAAGGCTAGGGCCTACGCCCTGACAAGAGAAGAAGGCATGGATCCCACCTAAGTTGTGGAAGGTAAAGTTATAATTCAAAATTTTCTTTGTAAAGCCTTCTTTGATCATAGTGCAATGCATTCCTTTATTTCACTTGATTGTGCTAGGAAATTTAACTTGCCCTCTGAAAATATGAACATCTCTTATGAGATTCATACTCCTATGGGAGGATGCTACGAGGTTAAGATAAGATACACTCAATGCCTAGAAAACCATAACTTTAAAGCAAACTTGATTGAACTACCAATCTAGGATTATGACCTCATTTTAGGAATGAATTAGTTATTTCAGTATCAAGTTGCAGTTAACTGTCATGCTAAAACAACCAAGTTGGGTACCGGAGTCGAAGTTGGTGCCAAAAGTGCAATAAAAAATAGCGGTATACCTACCATTTTAGCAGTAAGGGTCAGAAAAATTATCATGAAAGAGGAACAAAGATTCCTGTCCTTTCTGATAAATAAGTCTCAGGATAAAGTTGAGCTGAAAGATGTTAAGGTGGTTAATGAATTTCCTGAGATTTTTTCGTAGGAATTGAATTTACTACTCCCAGATCGGGAAATTGATTTGTGATTGAAACAATTCCTGAGGTAGCGCCATTCTCAAAAACCCCTACAGAATGGCACTAGCAGAATTAAAGGAGTTAAAAGAATAATTACAAGAATTGCTAGAGAAAAATTTTATATGACCGATCACTTCGCCTTGGGGAGCTCCGGTCCTATTTGTGAAAAAGAAGGACGGGTCACTAAGGATGTGTATTGATTATAGAGAATTAAATAAAGTGACCATAAAAAACAGGTATCCATGACCCTACACAGACGAACTGTTTCATCACTTTCAGGGGTCTGTTGTCTATTCTAAGTCTGTTATCTATTCTAAATTGGATTTAAGACAGGGGTACTATTAGTTAAAGATACAAGAAGTAGATATTTCAAAAACTGCATTTAATTTCCATTATGGGTACTTTGAGTTTGTAGTGATGCCCTTTGGGTTAACTAATGCTCTTGCTGCGTTTATGGATTTAATGCATCGAGTGTTTCATACATACGTCGATTGCTTTGTTGTGATCTTTATAAATGATATTCTGGTTTATTCCAAATCAGAAAATGAGCATGAGGAACATCTACAAATTGTCCTCCAAACTTTAAAAGAACACAAGCTGTATGCCAAATTCAGCAAATGTGAATTTTGGCTTAAGAGGATGACTTTTCTAGGACATATTATATCATGAAACCGGTCAGAAGTAGACTCAGAGAAAGTTAAAGCAGTCCTTAAGTGGAAGAGACTGAAAACGGTCACTAAAGTGAGAAGTTTTCTAGGATTGATTGGATATTATTGAAAATTTATCTAGAACTTCTCTAAGATGGCTGGACTGCTCACCAAACTGACCCAGAAGAATCGAAAATTTGTATGGATCAAATAGTGTGAGGAGAGTTTCTCTGAATTAAAGAAAATATTGATGATGGCCCTAATACTCGGATTGCCTAATGGGTTAGAGGAGTTTACTATTTATACTGACGCCGCAAAAGAAGAGTTAAGCTGTGTTCTAATGCAGAAGGGCAAAGTGATCTCTTATGCATCAAGGAAGCTGAAAAATCATGAGTTGAACAACCCCACTTATGATTTAGAGTTAGTGGTGGTAGTCCTTGTCTTAGCAAAATGGTGTCATTATCTGTATGGAGCTAAGGTGGAGGTTTTCACTGACCATAAGAGCCTAAAATATATCTTTACTCAGAAAAATTTGAATATGAGATAACAACGATGGATGGAATTCTTGGAGGATTACGACTTTACCATTACATATCATTCAGGAAAGGCAAATATCGTTATAGATGCTCTACGCCGGAAGGGAAAATTAACAAACCTGAACATCTACCCTGAGATAAATGGTGAACTCCTAAAGGCCCAAGAATGAGATGACTGGGTTAAAAAACTTAAGGGTAAGATGAGACCCGACTTTAGGATTGACACTGATGGGTTATTACGATTAAAAAATAGAGTTATTGTTCCTGCACGGATGAGGGAAAGAGTGTTATCTGCAACACAT
This sequence comes from Handroanthus guayacan, assembly GCA_014898755.1. Lineage (NCBI taxonomy): Eukaryota > Viridiplantae > Streptophyta > Magnoliopsida > Lamiales > Bignoniaceae > Handroanthus > Handroanthus guayacan. Next base: position 347,421 of record JACFYI010003823.1, on the reverse strand, counting down.
CAGATAAAGTTTTTAGTGCTTCCTAAAGGAAAAAAATGTATAGGGACCTAAAACAGAAGTTCTGATAGGAAAGAATGAAGAAAGATATAGCTGAATATATTCAGAAATGTCTAACCTACCAGGTGGTGAAGGTAGAGCATCAGAGACCATTTGGGAAATTACAATCGCTTCCAATCCCAAGTTGGAAATAGGAACAGATCACCATGGACTTCATGATGGGTCTACCTGTGGTGCATGGTGGATGTGACAGTAGCTAGATTGTGATAGATAAGCTTACGAAGTCGGCAAATTTTCTACCTGTCAAAATCCAGTACAATGTTGAAAAACTCACCGAGATTTACATCATGGAGATAATATGATTACATGGAATATCTCAAAGTATTGTCTTTGACAGGGATTCGAAATTTATGGCGAGGTTATGGGGAAGCCTACAAGAGCATCTGGGGGTGAAATTACTTTTCAATATTGCTGCTCATTCCCAGATGGATGGACAATCAGAAAGGATAATTCAAACACTGGAAGATATGCTGCGAGCATATAGTTTGAATTTTCCTGAAAATTGGGATAGGCTTTTATCCTTGGTAGAATTTGCCTATAATAACAGTTATCAAGCCTATATGCAGACGGTACCATATGAGGCATTGTATGGTCGAAGGTGATATCACCCTTTCACTAGAACATTGATAAGACGAAGAGCACCTCGAACCTAGAGAAAGATGCACTGCGACCAAAGATGATCCAAAAAGCGATAGATAAGATTCAAATTATCAAGAAAAACATGAAAATAGCTCAGGATCGCCAAAAGAGTTACCTTGATAAACAAAGAAAAGATTTGGAGTTTAGTGTTCGAGATTCGGTATTTTTTAAATTCGCCCCACAAAAAGGAATCCAAAGAATGGGCAAGAGCGGAAAGCTAAATCTTAGATATGCGGGACTCTTTGAGATTATGAAATGAATTGGTCCAGTAACATACCGACTGGATGTTCCACCAAACCTCACAAGGATTCATAATGTATTCCACGTATCCCAGTTATGAAAATACTATCCTGATCCCTTGCATGTTATAGAAGATTTTGATGTTTCCCTCCAGAGTGATCTTACCTAAGTAGAACAGCCTGTCCGTATCCTAGATTTCAGGTTCGTGAACTTAGAAATTATAGGATACCTCAAGTTAAGGTGCTTTGGAGAAATTAGAAAGTAGAAGAAGCCACTTGGGAATGCGATGATGAAATGCGAGAGAAATATCCTCATTTATTTGAATAAAGTATGAATCTGGAGACCAGATTCTTTTAAGAGAGAGAGAGTGTAACACCCAAAAAACTCCCCTAATTAAAATCTTGAACATCCAATTTTCAAATAATAACTCATTTTCACTATTACGAAAATTGTTTTATCGTCAAACTAAGTTTCATGTACTCGAAAAATTTTCTTGCATTCAAACTTCATTTTCTTGCATCGTTTCGGCTCGATAAGCTACGTAAGACTAATAAAACAAGCCCAAATCAAACCCAAACCATAGCCCACACATTTTGACCCAATACTTAACATTTCAAAAAAAAAAAATGAACAATATAGCTGTTGAATTGCAACTGTGAGTCCCGAAGATGGGATCTCCATCGCCTCCATCAATTTCATCAATCCATGTTTAGCTTCTTTGAAAAGCTCGATAAATTACATTGAAAGGCCTTAATCAATTTTTTCTTGTTTAGATGACCCTCATTCCCTTCTATAAATAGACTCCCTCTTGCAAGATAAAGTTCTTCTTGCACTCACAACTCCTCTCACACATAATACTAGCATATATCTTTCTTGCACAATACATACACTTCTCTTACACTTCATCAAAAATTTGCAAAACGGGGAAGAAGTAGAAGACTATTCTCTTAAACCATTAGTAAGACTAGATGAAGAATGTGAATAAACATGCATGTCGAGGTTGTGAATGGAGCTTGACAATAAATAATCTCCCACTTTCTAGGTATTGAATCAATTTTTGGGATCAACTCTCAACTTGGTAAAGCTTAGGACCCAAATGTAAAACTTATGGATTTCTTTCCTTGTTTCCATGAATATGTTATCATCTCCATGGTTTGTATCATATTCATATATTGAGCTTATGAAACCAAGTTATTATTGACATTCTTGCATGTTATGAGCTCAATATTTGGTAATCCTTGATGCTACCATTGAATATCTTTGAGAATATATTGTTTGACTCCTATGAACCATGGGCTTTGGATTAAGAAGGAATTTTTGCGACAAAATGGACAATATGGACTTAACAGATGGTTTATGTATCATTCCCTAAATCATAAAATAAACTTGAGACTTATAATTTGTAAACTTTACATTAAAAATGACCTTCTGAAAAATATGGTTTCAAAATGAAAAAAAGAAAAAAGAAAATTGCCGAGAGTGAGCGCTTAAGCGCCCAATTTGGGTGCCCCAACGCCCATTTCGGCACTCGGACGCCCGAATTCTAGTAAGTTATTCACTTTTGAGTGTTCAAGTGCCCATTCGGGAGGTGTAAAGCACCCATTTGAGCGCTCAAGCGCTTATTCAAGTAGCTAAAAACACTGTTATAGCACTCGAGCGCCCAAACACACACCCAGGTGCCCAATCCAGTGTTTAAATCTTCACGTTTTAACTTCGTTTTGATAACCCGAGTTCGTATTTAACCTCTCTAAACATGGTTAAGACTTCAAAAAAGAATTCTTCCTAGTCCTTGGTCCAAATCCAATTTGTTTGTTTGATATGATCGGCAGATCGAATATGAGCCCGAAGTGGCTTTATGTTCCGATAACTTTCGTTTCTTTCCAAGCCTATATGAATGTATGTATGTTGGGCCCTAAGAATTTTCAGGAGTATCGGATAGGGCGATATCGGATCGACAATCTGAGCCCCTGGAAATTCCTATTTATTGGATAGACTGGAAGAGCCCTGGAGATAGGATTCTGAAAGGCTATTCTAAAGCACGTGGGGTCAACTGTACTTTCCAGTTTGTTTGGCGCTCCTTGAGGGAGCTTGGAGGGATAAGGATTACATGTGAATATGTGTTGGAGTTATAAGGATGACAAAACCATCAAACGTTTGAGTCAGCCTTATAAGTTTTGTCGACATGAATGTGACATATGATTTATGATATATGTTCGTTCTGTTCGTTCTGTTTGATCCGAAATATTATGTGAGGCCATATTAATGATTTTGTTTTTGTTATGCTTACCGTTTGAATCTTGTATTCCAAAGTTTATGTCATAAGTTTTATTGGGTTAGTGGACTCATGATTCTATTAATATTATGTAGGTACTTAGCCCTATGAATCTGTTGTTTTGAGAAGCTCCCCATTAGCATGTTGGATTTTTCTTTTGGATTATGTAATTAAGAATGTATTTTTTTGACTTGTTAGCTCGTCTAGACTTTTGGCCTGTATTGAATGAAGTTTAGTCTTGATGTATGATTTTGGAAAAAAATTTTATTGCCTGTAATTGTGACTTGTTGGGATTCTAGTATGGAATGAGATATGTTATTTTCTGTTTATTGTTCTAGATAGTTATCCGTTTGTGAGTAGCGTTAAGGATCATGGGGTAGAATGCACCGGGATTTGGGGCGTTACAGTCCCTGTAGTGCAAATTGATGGTAAGGTGTAGTAAGATAATTATTTTTTTTATACGATTATATTTGTTAATTAATTTTTCACACGAGTTGATTTGTCTATTACACATAACATTTGGGTGTCTTTTTTTTTCTTTTTTTTCCCCTTCCAGAGGAACTCATAGCAATAATTAATAGCTAGCTAGTGTGGCACACTTGATGTGTGTGCACTTAAATTTTCTATTAAATAAAATTAAAAATATTTACTTATTTTAAGCAGTACCATTTTTCTTAATCTTTTAGATATTTTTACTTGAATGTAATATATATAATAACCCAAATAAAAATAAATTTAGGGAAAATAAAGGTGAAAGGAAAAAAATTATAATTGGAGAATGTAACGCCTCGGGATCCAGGAACGGCCGTCCTTAGGCCGACAACGCTACCTGTGGGTAGGCGGACCTCTAGCAGAGCAACAAACATACAATAGGTCAATTAACTAAACAGACACTGCAATATACTCTTATACACATGCCTCAACATTCCTTACATAACATATGATGTGCTATTACAACTTCCAACTAAGCAACTATATTTACATAAACTCTCCATATGCTATGATTCTAGTGGTAACAAGCCACCCAATAGGATATCTATTAAGTACAAGCCATACACAAACTCTAATTCTAATGCATATATCATCATCATTTATTATAAATGAAAACACAAAGTATAGACACATATTTACATGCCAACCAACTTCCAAACTTATTCACCTACATGTGGTAACATAATTACATAAGTCCACTAACTTAGTAGCAATTATAGTTATAGAACGGTAAAGGAACAAGGAAATTAAAAAAAAGGGTATAGAGTCAATAAGGCGACGAAATAAATTATACCAAACAATTGTGATAATCTCAAATATAAATGAGTAGCTCGGCAAGAGTATAAAATAAGTCAATAATATGTTAATAAGCAACACAATCGTATAGCAAAGGCAAAACTAATATTTGGTGGATCTGTCACCCTTATAACTCCGAAATAATACATAATCCTTATCCCTCCATAGGTCCCACACTTAAGTGGCCATTCGAGATGGTGACCCGATCATGTAATGTGATATAAATGTTGATGGTCCGTGTGTTACAGGCTAGTCTTTGGAAAACTATTCTAGGCTTCTGCAAAACTACCTAAACGAGTAGGAAATCTTTCAGGGGATCAAGCGTCGGCCCAACGCCACTCAGCATCCCTGCTGAAGTTTTCCAGGGGCCTATAAAACGATCACCCAATAGGTTTAAAAGATAATGAGATTTGTTCGAATTAGATTTTTCAAAGTTCAAATGAGATTCGGATATTATCAATCGATTCAGATGGAATTTTGGACACATAAATTATATATTCGGATTTAAGAGAGCTTAACTGAGTGAAATGTGGACTTAGAATACAGAAAGAGGTCAAAAATAAAAATGTGGGTTCTGTTCTAGGCGTGTTCGTGAGAAAAACGAGCGGAGACGCAGGAAAAATGCCTGAGGTTATTGCCCTGGGCACATCCGCACACAAAAATAGGTGCGGCCGCGCTCGGTGAACAGTAACCGTGAGCAGTAACTTTTTTTTTTCTAGAATCCTTATGATGACAGATCTCCAAAGGTGGAAAAATTAGGCTTAGTTTATTCTACTCTTCATCAAATTTTTAATTTTTAAGTTTTAGAGAAAAATTGAAGAAATTTCAATTTTTGTGTTCTTTAATTCTCAAAGTGTTTGAGCCTTTATATATCTATAATACCACTCCAATAATTCTCCACTAAGGTCAAGGAATTACTAACATATAGTAGAATTGCTGATTCAATGGGATCATGTGTCCAAAACTAGGGAAATCTCATGTAAATCAAGCAACACCATTTATAAAGTTTATGAGATAATATGACTGTAACAAATTTTTCATTCCATAGCAAGGTATCAAGGGGAGAAAGATAACTATAATTTTTACCTTACAAGTCAATCCAAGAGTTGATTATACTTGTTTAAATCTCAATCACAACCTATGGAAATCAAAATTATAAGTATGACATACTCTAAACCTCAAATCATAAACTCCCTAATTAAAATAGAAAACTTACCAAGTGACAACCTTACTTTTTCTTTTTTCAATTGAAGCTTGGATTTATGTGTTCTTGAAGATAGAAGAGTTGATGAAATTGTTTTGTGTGTGTAGAAGACAAGAAGACCAGTAATAAAGAAAGAGTTTTTCCCTAAATGAACCAAGAGAAAAATGCTCTTGTCTTGCAAGACAAAGTCTTGGTTTTGTAGAAGAATTGGTAAGGGTTTCAATTGCCTTCTTTTTTTTTTTTTTTTTTATGTTTGTTGCTATGTGTCAATAATTATTGATTAATTACCAATTAGACAATGATGGTGAGAACTTGGTCATAATTAAATTGCAATTAAAAAAATAAAAATATTCCTCCCTAGGATGAGGAATTCGGCTGAGCTTATTAAATTTTATTATTATTATTATTATTATTATTATTATTATTATTATTATTATAGGTTGGGTTTTTGATGTGGTTTGAGCTTAATTGATTCAAGTTTTGGGCTAAAAGTTGGACTAAAATTACTCTTTTGGTCCAAAATAATGTATATTATAATTTTCGGGTGTGAAATAAATTTTGCAAAAGTGGTAAAATATTTTTGATTGTAAGAAAAATCTCAAATTAGCAAAATCGATTACCAATCAAGGTTTTTCTCAAAATCATTCGTTTACCGATTAAAATTAAGAGTCTAAAAATTAAATTAAGGAAATTTTCGTTTAAAAATTCAATTAAGGAAAATTTTTCATTTTAATATCAACCTAGGAAAATTTTTGGGTTGTTACAAAGAAAAATGAATATTAAGAAAGTTAAATATAAAAATAAATTATTTTACATTATCTTGAAAACTCCCTTGTAATTATCTTTCTAAAGCAGAATTAATTTTGTCAATTTATTTGAAAACACACCCAAATAGCTATCTAAATGTCTCATTCTTTATATATAGTAGAGATTAGTAGGTAGATTATACACAATCCGGCCAAAAACTAATATGAAATCAAATTTTCCAACAAAGAAAGAGCTAGCAATTCGAGGTATCCGTTAAAACCAAAAGCCCTATTCTTCAGCATTACCGCCATTGCTGGCCTGTTCCCACAGAACAAATTTCTCCGCCACTACTTCTACACATTGAAAATGCACTTATATATGTGTATATATGTGTGCTTTGAATACAATATTCATGTGGATTCTAATCATACATTTTCCGCTTTTTGGTACATCAAACAGAAAATGTCGAGTCTGCAGCATCATGTGAGAGACGGTTTTGACATGCAAATGATTGGGAATTTCTTGAGCTTTGCTTCGAGAGGTGATAGGGTTGGATTAAACGAGATGTTGAGACAAGGCATGAGTCCCAACGTGCAGGACTACGACAACCGAACTGCGCTTCACCTCGCCGCCAGCGAAGGTCACGCCTCCATTGTCGAACTTCTTTTGGCTTACAACGCCAATGTCAACCTCCGAGATCGCTGGCAAAAAACTGTACTATTTCTGTGTCGGACTTAATTTCGTTTCTGCTTTCAGAGAATTTCTAAAATGATGGTTATCTTTCTGCATAAGTATACCTTTTTCTTTCTTTTTTCTTTTCTTTTATTTATTTATTTATTTTCTTTTTACCCACCAGCCATTGGCAGATGCAAAGTTGTATCAGCACCGAGATATCTGCAGGATCCTTGAAGTCAACGGAGGCCGGGAACATGTAGAAGACTACGCAATGGTAAACCGAAATTTGTTAGAAATGAATGTTTGAAAGAGTTATTTCATTGGCTTGAGATTTATCTTGAAATCATGAGTCGTGTGATCACGGCAAGTATGACATGATAACATGTCATGTGATTATCACGGGTGAATCTCACCTTGAGATGCTTCAAAAACATGTTCTACAAAATCAACAAAAGCAACTATGAGGGTGTTTGGTTAGCCTTATATGAAATATCTTATAATCTTTTATATCTTATAAGATATTTTGAAACTTAGAAGATATTAGAATTTATTTGAAACTAAGTTATTAAATTGTTTGTGTTGGGGTTTGCATAGCGAAAGCAATTTAATATGCAAGAGTTGATCTTTGAGTATCCACAAATGACATTGACAAATATGACAACAAAAATAATGCCCAACAAAATAATTCGAACACACACAAAGATTACGTGGTTCGACAACTTCTGCCTACATCCACCAAAACTCTAGATCTTTCATTATTAGAGAATTTCTGAGTACAAAATAATCCTTGAGTTTGCTACCCAAATTTGAGCCAAAAACTCCCTTGTACAACCTTTCTCATGGCCACAGAAGAATTCTCATCTCTATCCTAGTGTATTGCTCTATACAGGACTTTACAACAAGTATCATGAGTCCTTATGAGTATATCCTAAGTAATCAAACAACACTCTTATGTATAGGTATAAACTAACCTACTCATCCTAGAATTAGGAAAACTAAATACAAATAGGATCATAATACTAGAACACACAAATATACAGAAAACAAACTAATTGAAGACTAAGAATTCTAGTCAAACTCAATCGTCAAGTAACCAAGTCAAATTGTAACAATCTCCACCTTAATGAGATTACTTGATTGTTTATGACTCCACCGCAAACTTGAGCCCAACCAATACCACTGGTTGACCATGGAGGGAAACAACCTCAATCCTTCCTTGATCCATTTGATTGTCATATTCTTGCATTATTAGCCCATAGCTGCTTAAGATGCCAAGTGAAAGTCAAAGTTTCTTGAGACACGTCTTCTCTAACTTTGCTCACAACTATCATTCATAATATTACTAATAGTGTTTTCCACAATACGATGATGAACTGTGTGATGCCATGCGACTCCAGATCTTCTATTGTGTTATTCATATCTATTGGCTCCGCATCCCATCCTTCAACACCTTTGCCAAGCCTTGTAGAATCAGGAGACAGTGTTTTCAAAACCGGATCGGACCGGCCGGTCCAATCGGTTCAACTGGTGACCGGAGCCTAGTCCGATCCGGGTGGGTCACTAAAACTGGCAAGCAATGGGCCGGAGGGAACCGTTAAAAACTGGACAATAACCGGTTGAACCGGCGCCGGTTCAACCGATTAGCCGCCGGTTAGCTTATTTTCTGATATATGAAAACTTAAAAAAAAAAAAAAAAAAAAAAGAAGAAGAGAGAGATGAAAGGAAATGAAGCGAAAATACCAATAACCCACACTCTTGCTGCAATAAGAAAAAAAATAAACTAATGTTCAATGGGAGGTAGCCGCAGGTTACACCACAAAAAATGGGAAGCCTCGAAGAATTTTGATTTTTGAAATGCACCGGCTATTTAAGTTGGAAATAATCTAAGTGAACCTAAACCCTCCTCCTCCTCCTCCTCTTCTTCTTCTTGTCATTTCTTGCAATACCAAATAAAGTATCAAACAATACGAAGCTTTTTTTATATGATATAGTTCCACTTAAATGTCTTTCTTTTTTCTCTTTAAAAAATGAAGAAGAAGAAAGGTTTCCCGATGTCTGCAAACTTTTCTTGGAAAATGAAAGAAGAAGATAAGAAATAATATTTAATTACTTACTATTTATTAGTTGCAAGCATAGATGAAAATATTAAATATCTTCCATTCACATTTTCGAAGAAAATCTCTTAAGTTGATTTCTTAAAGGGAAAATGTAATAAATATATTATTTGGTAAATTGAGTAATAGCATTCATTTTAAATTCGTATCAAAACACACACATAAATTTCTCCTTAGTACTTTTGCCTTTTATCTCTTATATATGTACTTTATATATTAATCTAGTAATAGTTTTATATAATACTTATTTATTGTTAAAATGGTTTTATTATAAAATATTCAATTTGTTTTCTTATAATATTAAAATTAGTAAAAGAATAAATCAATCGATAAGCAAGCTATGGAGTAGAACTTGTTCTTTTGAAGAACAACTTGAGAAAATAACTAAAATTTTGTGGGGAAAGAAGTTCTATAATTTTGCTTATATTATTGAAATTTATCTATTTATTTATATTTATAATACTATATTATTAAACTAAACATAATTATTATGTCATTATAATGTCATACCGGTCGAACCAGTGGTTAAACCGATTGAACCTGTCGAACCAGTAGTTAAACCGATTGAACCTGTCGAACCAGTGGTTAAACCGGTCGAACCAGTGATTAAACCGATTGAACAGGTCGAACCTGTAACTAGTAAGGCCGCCGGTTCTGTCACCGGTCCGATTTTTAAAACATTGTCAGGAGATAGTTGCTAAAACATCTCCCTATCCTTGAACATCTTTGCTAAGCTTTATTGAATTAGGAGATCGTTCATCCTTCTTTAAGAAGAAGTGGAATTCCTATTATTGTCAAATTGTTGAACGTCAACTGACTTGTCTCTTCATCCCGAAAATTAAATCTTAGCTACAGCCCCAACTATGCTCTGATACCAGTTTGTTGTGAAATAAATGAAATTTAAGATGAAAAAATGAAAAAGCAAACAAAACCTCCAAACAACCTTATATATAGGTGCCAACAAAGAGTTCTAAATCAAAGTCAAACGAAGAAAGAACTATAGAAGTCCAAAAGGAAACTGGCCCAACAAAGGCCCAAATCTAGTCCAACTAGGAAATTACAGGCTGTCTTGGGTTTGGATTTAAGGAACAAGATAACGGTTTGTATAAATTAAAATCCTAAAGCTAATACGATGCCGATAATCGTAATTTTACAATAAATATTGATATAACATAAGTTGCATGTTACAATCATATGAGCAAGTAGCATGTTAAAATGTTAAAAATAAGTTAAAAATTCCTTGATTTTATCAAATGAGTTTATAAGATCTTAAAATCTTGTTTTGGAAGCTTGTTAAATATTTTACCAGTCACGTTGTAATATACGATATTTGAATCTTGTAAGTTCACCCAAACACCCTTTTAACACTATAACCATGCACAGTGTATTCTTTGTTGTCTACTGAAAGAGAACGATAACTGTACTGCTGTCTGCAGGGACTAAACAAGTTATATTGTTAGGAAACTTTATATTCATATTATATAATGGCTTTCTACTTGTATTAGGAGCTTAAATTATGTCTTATACGATCTTATGCAGCTAGTTCGTCATGAAGATGATTCACAGGAGAATATTGATATATCTGAACTGAATTTGCAGCATTCATCTGTACTTGAGCAGGTACACATTAAATATCACAAGTTGATATATTTCGTGAATTCAAGCTAGATTGCAGTAACTGATTTTTTTTCACTTGATACTTGTTATGCAGACAGAGGAAAAATGCAATTTTTAGACCTATAACTAATATCTTTAATTTATGATCTTGTATATATTGACTCAACAATTTTAGTCATATAAATAATAATAATTTTCAAATATGTCCGTTTGTAGTAGTTTTATTCCTACTCTATAGAATCAAGTTTATAAAATTATTTTTACTTACGGGACTAAAATTGGAAAAATGAATATAAATGCAAATTATTATTAGTAGGGGGCCTAAAATTATTGAGTATACAAAACCAAAAATTAAAAAAAGGTATAATTATAGGGCTAAAAATCTAATTGTGCAAACAGATTGCCTATTGAAAAGTTAGCAGATCCCGAAGTTCAAGGGTTATAGTCAAACCATATTCTTTGTGTCTGGGTGGTAAACAGTGTTCTATATATGTCTATGTTACAAGCAATACTCAACCATCTTTCATAGTGTGGCTTTTGTGTGTGTGTGTGTGTGAGAGAGAGAGAGAGAGAGAGAGAGGTAAATTTTCCTCTTAGTAAGAGATACTTCTCAAGCCCGATTGCCGCTCTTTCTGACTCTTTGTATCAATTAATTATTTATATTAATTTGGGTAAACTTAGAGAACGTCACACAGGAGCGGTATCGTAATTACAAAACCCTTGGAGGTAATTGCATCATACGCCATGTAAAATTTAAAATGAGCATGGCAAGTCACTTTAAAATTAGAATAATAAATCCTATCTTTTTATTAGAAAGAGCCACTCACCCCTAGTCAAATTTATACTAATCTTGAAGGTTGAAAAATTAAAAATGCCCAGATATATATACGGCAAGAAGCAATTAGTCTCTGCAAAGTATGAAAATGGCAGAATACCTGTCTAAGACGAAAAATAGGCATTACACTCTCCTAAACTTTTAAAAGATAGGCGCTACATCTCTTCGTCCAACGGTGACATTCACATGCATGAAGTGCACCTAGGTTAGTGATGTTCAGCATAAAAAGTCTATTTTGCCTTTTCTCAGTTTAATATGACATTAGGATAAATTACAGCTATCATGTTGTTGCCCCACGAAAATAAATAGGAATTTGCACCCTCCTAAACTTATGTGCACTTTTCTTGGGTTTTATGTGTCATTCTATTGACATTGTTTCTGGTGTTGTTCTTAAAAATTTTGGCCGCAGTTGTTTGGATGATATGTTTTGCCATGTGTTATGTATATTTGAAATGTATTGAGAATTTTAGTATGGTATTTGAATTTAAAATGCTACAGGTTTCAGTTATGTATTTGAAAAGTTCCACCGACACGTATATTTTCGGAAAGTTCACTGCCTCCTCGCACCCATTTACCTCAGAATTTTGAGTGTGAGGACAAAAATGCCTCTATTAAAAATGCACTTCGGTTACTACACTTTGCGCATGCACTTCGGTTACTACACTTTGCGCGTTTGAACCACGTAAATTTCTTATGTTCTTTAATAAATTATTATTATTATTATTATTATTATTATTATTATTATTATTTGTTTCTTCGTCTTTCAGTAGGATTAATATTGATACGGTGCCAATAATTACTGCGTGTGAGTATATGTGACATGCATATTTAGTTTAATAACTTGTACTTTTAATAAAAACACAAGCCTCTTGCATTGATTTTTTTCATACATATAAATTAAAAGACCTAAAATGCTATCATCATTATCAATAACACGAAACTGTTTACAACAGCATTTATATTTTTTAACAAAGTGTGAAGTCTTATTTGATAAGACCTTATGTGTTTTTCCTAAAATAATCTCTATTTTTATTAATGTTTTTATTTATTTCAATAGTAGTGTAAATAGCACTACATTCCCCTACGCCACAACCTATCCATTTGGGCTTTTCCATTCTGCACTTTTGGTCCCAGCCGAATTGGGATCGACACTAATAAGGCAGTCTCACTTCTTCAGCACTTTTAGTCATCTGTCTAATTTTTTCATTAAAACTTAATAGCTAACACGCAGGCGTAGATACTCACCCAAATGCACTTAAATTGTTTAAAGGAAAAGTGCACTTTTGATCCCTAAAGTTACCCTTTTTGCACTTTTGGTCACGACCTAATGGTTTCATATTTTTCCAGATAGTAAATTCAATTAATTATACTTACATAATTAATAAATAATTCATGATATAAAAATGAAAAATAGTACTTTTTATTCTTAAAGTAGATATTTCCTGCTCATTCTTTTACGAATTGTTTGTTCTTTTATATGTAACAAAGAAATTTTTGTGTCATTATTCATAGAAATAAATAATTGTAACAACAAAAAAAATATAAATATAACATCAAAGATATAACCATTATTGTTCTTCCAATTAACTTTGTCTTGTTGGTTTTATATGCAGTACAAAATATTCAAACATAAATCAATTACAAAGAATGAAAAATGGTAAATTTCTAAAGTATTACAAATATTAAATTGGAAATAATAAGGATCATCAAAATTTTTATTTGGTTAAAAAAGTGAAAAGATTGTATATAAAGATTTTAAATAATTAAATATTTTTAGCAAAAGTTAGTGCATTTTCATTCTTAAAGTAGATATATAATCTGACATGAAATTATATTTCAATATTTGTAAAATAAATCTAGCAAGTAATAAATTTTAAAAGCAGTAACTTTGTCTTGTAATTTTATATATAGCATAAAAAAATTCAGATAAAAATAAAACAACACAAAAATAATGATAAGTGTTGTAAATTTCTAAAATAATACAAATATTTAAAAATAACAAGGATTTTTAAAATTTTATTTTTTAAAAAAATATATTTATTGTATATATAATTTTTTAAATAATTTAATATTTTTATTAAAAAATTATTTTTATTTTTAAAGTATTGTGATAGTTTCTAAATATATATATATATATTTCAGTAATCATGAAAATATTTAGCAAGAAATATCTACTTCAAGAATAAAAGTAAATTTTTTTATTTTTGTAAAATGATATATTCATTAATTATGTAAATATAATAAATTGAATTTATTATATGAAAAATATAAAATCATAGGTTTTGGGACCAAAAGCTAAAAATGGGGTACCTTTGGTTACGAAAAGTGCAATTTCCTTTAAACATATAGGTGCATTTGGGTGAGTGTCTATACGCGTGCGTTAGTTGTTAGGTTTTAACGAAAAAGTTAGATGGAGGACTAAAAGTGCTAAATAAAGTGATAATTAATTTGTCCTATATGTGTCAACCCCAATTCGATTAGGATCAAAGGCGCAAAATGAGATAACTATTGGGACCAAAAAGTTAAAATTTTCCTTTTAGTAATTTAAAACTGGCAACATTTTAATAATTTAAAACTTAGGTGTTATTTTATCATTTT